>CM056610.1:12818719-12903346 GCA_029721355.1 Tegillarca granosa | reverse complement strand
GGTACAGTAGAAACTATATATCAATACGTTAATGGTTTAATACAGTAGAACCTATATCAATACGTCATGGTCATAAGTACAGCGGAACCTATATCAATACTTCAATGGTTATAAGTACAGCGGAACCTATATCAATACGTCAATGGTTATAAGTACAGCGGAACCTATGTCAATATGTTAATGGTTATAAATACAGTAGAATCTATATCAATACGTCAATGGTATAGGTACAGTAGAACCTATTCAATACGTCAATGGTTATAAGTACAGCAGAACCTATTCAATACGTGAATTGTTATAAATACAGCGGAACCTATATCAATACGTCAATGGTTATAAGTACAGCGGAACCTATATCAATACGTTAATGGTTATAAGTACAGCGGAACCATATTAATACGTCAGTTGTTATAAGTACAGCGGAACCTATATCAATACTTCAATGGTTATAAGTACAGCGGAACCTATATCAATACGTTAATGGTTATAAATACAGTAGAACCTGATCAATACGTTAAGGGTTATAGGTACAGTAGAACCTATATCAATACGTCAATGGTTATAAGTACAGCGGAACCTATATCAATACGTTAATGGTTATAAGTACAGCGGAGCCTATATCAATACGTCAATGGTTATAAGTACAGCGGAACCTATATCAATACGTTAATGGTTATAAGTACAGCGGAACCTATAATACGTCAATTGTTATAAGTACAGCGGAACCTATATCAATACGTTAATGGTTATAAATACGGTAGAACCTATATCAATACGTGAATGGTTATAGGTACAGTAGAACATATCAATACGTCAATGGTTATAAGTACAGCGGAACCTATTCAATACGTTAATGGTTATAAATACAGTAGAACCTATATCAATACGTCAGTGGTTATAGGTACAGCAGAAACTATATCAATACGTCAATGGTTATAGGAACAGTAGAACCTATATCAATATGATAATGGTTATAGGTACAGTAGAACCTATATCAATACGTCAATGGTTAAAGAACAGCGGAACCTATATCAATACGTCAATGGTTATAAGTACAGCGGATCCTATGTCAATATGTTATCGTTTAAATACAGTAGAACCTATATCAATACGTCAAAGGTTATAGGTATTGTAGAACCTATCAATACGTCAATGGTTATAAGTACAGCGGAACCTATATCAATACGTCAATGGTATAAGTACAGCGGAACCTATATAATACGTTAATGGTTATAAGTACAGCGGAACCTATATCAATACATTAATGGTTATGAATACAGCGAACCTATATCAATATGTCAATGGTTATAAGTACAGCGGAATCTATATTAATACGTTAATGGTTATAAATACAGTAGAACCTATACAATACGTTAATGGTTATAGGTACAGTAGAACCTATATCAATACATCAATGGTTATAAGTACAGCGGAACCTATATCAATACGTTAAGGGTTATAAGTACAGCGGAACCTAGATCAATACGTTAATGGTTATAAGTACAGCGGAACCTATATCATACGTCAATGGTTATAAATACAGTAGAACCTATATCAATACGTTAATGGTTATAATACAGTAGAACCTATATCAATACGTCAATGGTTATAGGTACAGTAGAACCTTTATCAATACGTCAATGTTTATAAGTACAGCGGAACCTATATAAATACGTCATGGTTATAAGTACAGCGAACCTATATCAATACGTTTAATGGTTATAAGTACAGCGGGACCTATATCAATAGGTCATTTGTTTAGAAGTACAGCGGAACCTATATCAATACGTTTATGGTTATAAGTACAGCGGAACCTATATCAATACGTCAATGGTGATAAGTACAGCGGAACCTATATCAATACGTTAATGGTTATTAATACAGTAGAACCTATATCAATACCTCAATGGTTATAGGTACAGTGGAACCTTTATGAATACGTCAATATATATAAGTACAGCGGAAACCTATATCAATACGTTTATGGTTATAAATACAGTAGAACCTATATCAATACGTCAATGGTTATAGTTACAGCAGAACCTATATCAATACGCCAGTGGTTATAGGTACTGTAGAACCTATATCAATATGGTAATGGTTATAGGTACAGTAGAACCTATATCAATACGCCAATGGTTATAGGTACAGTAGAACCTATTATCAATATGTCAATGGTTATAATACAGTAGAACCTATATCAATACGTCAAGGTTATAAATACAGTAGAACCTATATCAATACGTCAATGGTTATAGTTAAAGTAGAACCTATATCAATACGTCAATGGTTATAGGTACAGCAGAACCTATATCAATACGTCAATGGTTATAAGTACAGCGGAACCTATATCAATACGTTAATGGTTATAAATACAGTAGAACTTATATCAATACGTTAATGGTTATAGGTACAGTAGAACCTATATCAATACGTCAATGGTTATAAGTACAGCGGAACCTATATCAATACGTTAATGGTGATAAGTACAGCGGAACCTATATCAATACTCAATGGTTATAAGTACAGCGGAACCTAGATCAATACGTTAATGGTTATAAGTACAGCGGAACCTATATCAATACGTCAATTGTTATAAGTACAGCGGAACCTATATCAATACGTTAATGGTTATAAATACAGCGGAACCTATATCAATACGTCAATGGTTATAAGTACAGCGGAACCTATATCAATACGTTAATGGTTATAAATACAGTAGATCTATATCAATACGTCAATGGTTATAGGTACAGTAGAACCTTTATCAATACGTCAATGTTTATAAGTACAGCGGAACCTATATCAATACGTTAATGGTTATAAGTACAGCGGAACCTATATAAATACTTCAATGGTTATAAGTACAGCGGAAGCTATATCAATACATTAATGGTTTATAAGTACAGCGGAACCTATATCAATACGTCAAGGGTTATAAGTACAGCAAAACCTATATCAATACCTTAATGGTTATAAGTACAGCGGAACCTATATCAATACGTCAATGGTTAAAACTACAGTAGAACCTATATCAATACGTTAATGGTTATTAATACAGTAGAACCTATATCAATACCTCAATGGTTACAGGTACAGTAGAACCTTTATCAATACGTCTATGTTTATAAGTACAGCGGAACCTATATCAATACGTTAATGGTTATAAATACAGTAGAACCTATATCAATACGTCAATGTTTATAGTTACAGCAGAACCTATATCAATACGCCAATGGTTATAGGTACTGTAGAACCTATATCAATATGGTAATGGTTATAGGTTACAGTAGAACTTATATCAATATGTCAATCGTTATAAATACAGTAGAACCTATAATCAATACGTCAATGGTTATAAATACAGTGAACCTATATCAATACGTCAATGGTTATAGTTACAGCAGAACCTATATCAATACGCCAATGGTATAGGTACTGTAGAACCTATATCAATATGGTAATGGTTATAGGTAGAGAAGAACCTATATCAATACGCCAATGGTTATAGGTACAGTAGATCCTATATCAATATGTCAATGGTTATAAATACAGTAGAACCTATATCAATACCGTCAGTGGTTAAAAATACAGTAGAACCTATATCAATACCTCAATGGTTATAGTTAAGTAGAACCTATATCAATACGCCAATGGTTATAAGTACTGTAGAACCTATATCAATATGGAAATGGTTATAGGTACAGTAGAACTTATATCAATATGTCAATGGTTATAATACAGTAGAACCTATATCAATACGTCAATGGTTATAAATACAGTAGAACCTATATCAATACGTCAATGGTTATAGTTACAGCAGAACCTATATCAATACGCCAATGGTTATAGGTACAGTAGAACCTATATCAATACGTCAATGGTTAAAGAACAGCGGAACCTATATCAATACGTCAATGGTTATAAGTACAGCGGAACCTATGTCAATATGTTAATCGTTATAAATACAGTAGAACCTATATCAATACGTCAAAGGTTATAGGTATTGTAGAACCTATATCAATACGTCAATGGTTATAAGTACAGCGGAACCTATATCAATACGTCAATGGTTATAAGTACAGCGGAACCTATATCAATACGTTAATGGTTATAAATACAGTAGAACCTATATCAATACGTCAATGGTCATAAGTACAGCGGAACCTATATCAATACGTCAATGGTTATAAGTACAGCGGAACGTATATCAATACGTCAATGGTTGCAAGTACAGCGGAACCTATATGAATACGTTAAAGGTTATTACTACAGCGGAACCTATATCAATACGTCAATGGTTATAAGTACAGCGGAACCTATATCAATACGGTTAATGGTTATAAATACAGTAGAACCTATATCAATACGTTAATGGTTATAGGTACAGTAGAACCTATATCAATACGTCAATGGTTATAAGTACAGCGGAACCTATATCAATACGTTAATGGTTATAAGTACAGCGGAACCTATATCAATACTCAATGGTTATAAGTACAGCGGAACCTAGATCAATACGTTAATGGTTATAAGTACAGCGGAACCTATATCAATACGTCAATTGTTATAAGTACAGCGGAACCTATATCAATACGTTAATGGTTATAAATACAGCGGAACCTATATCAATACGTCAATGGTTATAAGTACAGCGGAACCTATATCAATATGGTAATGGTTATAAGTACAGCGGAACCTATATAAAAACTTCAATGGTTATAAGTACAGCGGAACCTATATCAATACATTAATGGTTATAAATACAGCGGAACCTATATCAATATGTCAATGGTTATAAGTACAGCGGAACTTATATCAATACGTTAATGGTTATAAGTACAGCGAAACCTATATCAATACGTCAATGGTGATAAATACAGCGGAACCTATATCAATACGTTAATGGTTATTAATACAGTAGAACCTATATCAATACCTCAATGGTTATAAATACAGTAGAACCTATATCAATACGTCAATGGTTATAGTTACAGCAGAACCTATATCAATACGCCAATGGTTATAGGTACTGTAGAACCTATATCAATATGGTAATGGTTAAGGTAGAGTAGAACCTATATCAATACGCCAATGGTTAAAAATACAGTAGAACCTATATCAATACCTCAATGGTTATAGTTAAAGTAGAACCTATATCAATACGTCAATGGTTATAGGTACAGCAGAACCTATATCAATACGTCAATGGTTATAAATACAGCTGAACCTATATCAATACGTTAATGGTTATGAATACAGAAGAACCTATATCAATACATCAATGGTTATAGGTACAGTAGAACCTATATCAATATGTTAATGGTTATAGGTACAGTAGAAACTATATATCAATACGTTAATGGTTATAAATACAGTAGAACCTATATCAATACGTCAATGGTCATAAGTACAGCGGAACCTATATCAATACTTCAATGGTTATAAGAACAGCGGAACCTATATCAATACGTCAATGGTTATAAATACAGTAGAACCTATATCAATACGTCAATGGTCATAAGTACAGCGGAACCTATATCAATACGTCAATGGTTATAAGTACAGCGGAACCTATATCAATACGTCAATGGTTGCAAGTACAGCGGAAACCTATATGAATACGTTAAAGGTTATTAATACAGCGGAACCTATATCAATACGTCAATGGTTATAAGTACAGCGGAACCTATATCAATACGTTAATGGTTATAAATACAGTAGAACCTATATCAATACGTTAATGGTTATAGGTACAGTAGAACCTATATCAATACGTCAATGGTTATAAGTACAGCGGAACCTATATCAATACGTTAATGGTTATAAGTACAGCGGAACCTATATCAATACTCAATGGTTATAAGTACAGCGGAACCTAGATCAATACGTTAATGGTTATAAGTACAGCGGAACCTATATCAATACGTTAATGGTTATAAGTACAGCGGAACCTATATCAATACGTTAATGGTTATAAATACAGCGGAACCTATATCAATACGTCAATGGTTATAAGTACAGCGGAACCTATATCAATACGTTAATGGTTATAAGTACAGCGGAACCTATATAAAAACTTCAATGGTTATAAGTACAGCGGAACCTATATCAATACATTAATGGTTATAAATACAGCGGAACCTATATCAATATGTCAATGGTTATAAGTACAGCGGAACCTATATCAATACGTTAATGGTTAAAAGTACAGCGAAACCTATATCAATACGTCAATGGTGATAAATACAGCGGAACCTATATCAATACGTTAATGGTTATTAATACAGTAGAACCTATATCAATACCCTCAATGGTTATAAATACAGTAGAACCTATATCAATACGTCAATGGTTATAGTTACAGCAGAACCTATATCAATACGCCAATGGTTATAGGTACTGTAGAACCTATATCAATATGGTAATGGTTATAGGTAGAGTAGAACCTATATCAATACGCCAATGGTTAAAAATACAGTAGAACCTATATCAATACCTCAATGGTTATAGTTAAAGTAGAACCTATATCAATACGTCAATGGTTATAGGTACAGCAGAACCTATATCAATACGTCAATGGTTATAAATACAGCTGAACCTATATCAATACGTTAATGGTTATGAATACAGAAGAACCTATATCAATACATCAATGGTTATAGGTACAGTAGAAACCTATATCAATATGTTAATGGTTATAGGTACAGTAGAAACTATATATCAATACGTTAATGGTTATAAATACAGTAGAACCTATATCAATACGTCAATGGTCATAAGTACAGCGGAACCTATATCAATACTTCAATGGTTATAAGAACAGCGGAACCTATATCAATACGTCAATGGTTATAAGTACAGCGGAACCTATGTCAATATGTTAATGGTTATAAATACAGTAGAATCTATATCAATACGTCAATGGTTATAGGTACAGTAGAACCTATATCAATACGTCAATGGTTATAAGTACAGCGGAACCTATATCAATACGTCAATGGTTATAAGTACAGCAGAACCTATTCAATACGTGAATTGTTATAAATACAGCGGAACCTATATCAATACGTCTATGGTTATAAGTACAGCGGAACCTATATCAATACGTTAATGGTTATAAGTACAGCGGAACCTATATTAATACGTCAGTTGTTATAAGGACAGCGGAACCTATATCAATACGTCAATGGTTATAAGTACAGCGGAACCTATATCAATACGTTAATGGTTATAAATACAGTAGAACCTTGATCAATACGTTAAGGGTTATAGGTACAGTAGAACCTATATCAATACGTCAATGGTTATAAGTACAGCGGAACCTATATCAATACGTTAATGGTTATAAGTACAGCGGAGCCTATATCAATACGCCAATGGTTATAGGTACTGTAGAACCTATATCAATATGGAAATGGTTATAGATACAGTAGAACTTATATCAATATGTCAATGGTTATAAATACAGTAGAACCTATATCAATACGTCAATGGTTATAAGTACAGCGGAACCTATATCAATACGTCAATGTTTATAGTTACAGCAGAACCTATATCAATACGCCAATGGTTATAGGTACTGTAGAACCTACATCAATATGGAAATGGTTATAGGTACAGTAGAACTTATATCAATATGTCAATGGTTATAAATACAGTAGAACCTATATCAATACGTCAATGGTTATAAATACAGTAGAACCTATATCAATACGTCAATGGTTATAGTTACAGCAGAACCTATATCAATACGCCAATGGTTATAGGTACTGTAGAACCTATATCAATATGGTAATGGTTATAGGTAGAGTAGAACCTATATCAATACGCCAATGGTTAAAAATACAGTAGAACCTATATAAATACCTCAATGGTTATAGTTAAAGTAGAACCTATATCAATACGTCAATGGTTATAGGTACAGCAGAACCTATATCAATACGTCAATGGTTATAAATACAGCTGAACCTATATCAATACGTTAATGGTTATGAATACAGAAGAACCTATATCAATACATCAATGGTTATAGGTACAGTAGAACCTATATCAATATGTTAATGGTTATAGGTACAGTAGAAACTATATATCAATACGTTAATGGTTATAAATACAGTAGAACCTATATCAATACGTCAATGGTCATAAGTACAGCGGAACCTATATCAATACTTCAATGGTTATAAGTACAGCGGAACCTATATCAATACGTCAATGGTTATAAGTACAGCGGAACCTATGTCAATATGTTAATGGTTATAAATACAGTAGAATCTATATCAATACGTCAATGGTTATAGGTACAGTAGAACCTATTTCAATACGTCAATGGTTATAAGTACAGCAGAACCTATTCAATACGTGAATTGTTATAAATACAGCGGAACCTATATCAATACGTCAATGGTTATAAGTACAGCGGAACCTATATCAATACGTTAATGGTTATAAGTACAGCGGAACCTATATTAATACGTCAGTTGTTATAAGTACAGCGGAACCTATATCAATACGTCAATGGTTATAAGTACAGCGGAACCTATATCAATACGTTAATGGTTATAAATACAGTAGAACCTTGATCAATACGTTAAGGGTTATAGGTACAGTAGAACCTATATCAATACGTCAATGGTTATAAGTACAGCGGAACCTATATCAATACGTTAATGGTTATAAGTACAGCGGAGCCTATATCAATACGTCAATGGTTATAAGTACAGCGGAACCTATATCAATACGTTAATGGTTATAAGTACAGCGGAACCTATATCAATACGTCAATTGTTATAAGTACAGCGGAACCTATATCAATACGTTAATGGTTATAAATACGGTAGAACCTATATCAATACGTGAATGGTTATAGGTACAGTAGAACATATATCAATACGTCAATGGTTATAAGTACAGCGGAACCTATTCAATACGTTAATGGTTATAAATACAGTAGAACCTATATCAATACGTCAGTGGTTATAGGTACAGCAGAACCTATATCAATACGTCAATGGTTATAGGAACAGTAGAACCTATATCAATATGATAATGGTTATAGGTACAGTAGAACCTATATCAATACGTCAATGGTTAAAGAACAGCGGAACCTATATCAATACGTCAATGGTTATAAGTACAGCGGATCCTATGTCAATATGTTATCGTTATAAATACAGTAGAACCTATATCAATACGTCAAAGGTTATAGGTATTGTAGAACCTATATCAATACGTCAATGGTTATAAGTACAGCGGAACCTATATCAATACGTCAATGGTTATAAGTACAGCGGAACCTATATAAATACGTTAATGGTTATAAGTACAGCGGAACCTATATCAATACATTAATGGTTATGAATACAGCGGAACCTATATCAATATGTCAATGGTTATAAGTACAGCGGAATCTATATTAATACGTTAATGGTTATAAATACAGTAGAACCTATATCAATACGTTAATGGTTATAGGTACAGTAGAACCTATATCAATACATCAATGGTTATAAGTACAGCGGAACCTATATCAATACGTTAATGGTTATAAGTACAGCGGAACCTAGATCAATACGTTAATGGTTATAAGTACAGCGGAACCTATATCAATACGTCAATGGTTATAAATACAGTAGAACCTATATCAATACGTTAATGGTTATAAATACAGTAGAACCTATATCAATACGTCAATGGTTATAGGTACAGTAGAACCTTTATCAATACGTCAATGTTTATAAGTACAGCGGAACCTATATAAATACGTCAATGGTTATAAGTACAGCGGAACCTATATCAATACGTTAATGGTTATAAGTACAGCGGGACCTATATCAATAGGTCATTTGTTAGAAGTACAGCGGAACCTATATCAATACGTTTATGGTTATAAGTACAGCGGAACCTATATCAATACGTCAATGGTGATAAGTACAGCGGAACCTATATCAATACGTTAATGGTTATTAATACAGTAGAACCTATATCAATACCTCAATGGTTATAGGTACAGTGGAACCTTTATGAATACGTCAATATATATAAGTACAGCGGAACCTATATCAATACGTTTATGGTTATAAATACAGTAGAACCTATATCAATACGTCAATGGTTATAGTTACAGCAGAACCTATATCAATACGCCAGTGGTTATAGGTACTGTAGAACCTATATCAATATGGTAATGGTTATAGGTACAGTAGAACCTATATCAATACGCCAATGGTTATAGGTACAGTAGAACCTATATCAATATGTCAATGGTTATAAATACAGTAGAACCTATATCAATACGTCAATGGTTATAAATACAGTAGAACCTATATCAATACGTCAATGGTTATAGTTAAAGTAGAACCTATATCAATACGTCAATGGTTATAGGTACAGCTGAACCTATATCAATACGTCAATGGTTATAAGTACAGCGGAACCTATATCAATACGTTAATGGTTATAAATACAGTAGAACCTATATCAATACGTCAATTGTTAAAGGTACAGTTGAATTTATATCAATACTTGAATGGTTATAAGTACAGCGGAAACTATATCAATACAGTAATGGTTATAAATACAGTAGAACCTATATCAATACGTCAATGCTTATAGGTACAGCAGAACCTATATCAATACGTCAATGTTTATAGGAACAGCAGACCCTATATCAATACGTCAATGGTTATAGGTACAGCGGAACCCATATCAATATGATAATGGTTATAAATACAGTAGAACCTATGTCAATACATCAATGGTTATAGGTACAGTAGAACCTATATCAATACGTCAATGTTTATAGGAACAGCAGACCCTATATCAATACGTCAATGGTTATAGGTACAGCGGAACCTATATCAATACGTTAATGGGTATACGTTCAGCAGAATCTATATCAATACGTTAATGGTTATAAATGCAGTAGAACCTATATTAATACGTTAATGGTTATAGGTACAGTAGAACCTATATCAATACGTCAATGGTTATAAGTACAGCGGAACCTATATCAATACGTTAATGGTTATAAGTACAGCGGAACCTATATCAATACGTCAATTGTTATAAGTACAGCGGAACCTATATCAATACGTCAATGGTTATAAATACAGTAGAACCTATATCAATACGTGAAATGTTATAGGTACAGTAGAACCTATATCAATACGTCAATGGTTATAAGTACAGCGGAACCTATTCAATACGTTAATGGTTATAAATACAGTAGAACCTATATCAATACGTCAGTGGTTATAGGTACAGCAGAACCTATATCAATACGTCAATGGTTATAGGTACAGTAGAACCTATATCAATATGATAATGGTTATAGGTACAGCAGAACCTATATCAATACGTCAATGGTTATAGGTGCAGTAGAACCTATATCAATATGATAATGGTTATAGGTACAGTAGAACCTATATCAATACGTCAATGGTTATAACTACAGCGGAACCTATGTCAATATGTTAATCGTTATAAATACAGTAGAACCTATGTCAATACGTCGAAGGTTATAGGTATTGTAGAACCTATATCAATATGATAATGGTTATAGGTACAGTAGAACCTATATCAATACGTCAATGGTTATAGGTACAGTAGAACCTATATCAATACCTCAATGGTTAAAGAACAGCGGAATCTATATCAATACGTCAATGGTTATAAGTACAGCGGAACCTATATCAATACGTCAATGGTTACAAGTACAGCGGAACCTATATCAATACGTTAAAGGTTATTAATACAGCGGAACCTATATCAATACGTCAATGGTTATAAGTACAGCGGAACCTATATCAATACGTTAATGGTTATAAATACAGTAGAACCTATATCAATACGTTAATGGTTATAGGTACAGCGGAACCTATATCAATACGTCAATGGTTATAAGTACAGCGGAACCTATATCAATACGTTAATGGTTATAAGTACAGCGGAACCTATATCAATACTCAATGGTTATAAGTACAACGGAACCTAGATCAATACGTTAATGGTTATAAATACAGCGGAACCTATATCAATACGTCAATTGTTATTAGTACAGCGGAACCTATATCAATACGTTAATGGTTATAAATACAGCGGAACCTATATCAATACGTCAATGGTTATAAGTACAGCGGAACCTATATAAATACGTTAATGGTTATTAATACAGTAGAACCTATATCAATACGTCAATGGTTATAGGTACAGTAGAACCTTTATCAATACGTCAATGTTTATAAGTACAGCGGAACCTATATAAATACGTCAATGGTTATAAGTACAGCGGAACCTATATCAATACGTTAATGGTTATAAGTACAGCGGAACCTATATCAATAGGTCATTTGTTAGAAGTACAGCGGAACCAATATCAATACGTTAATGGTTATAAGTAGAGCGGAACCTATATCAATACGTCAATGGTGATAAGTACAGCGGAACCTATATCAATACGTTAATGGTTATTAATACAGTAGAACCTATATCAATACCTCAATGGTTATAGGTACAGTAGAACCTTTATGAATACGTCAATGTTTATAAGTACAGCGGAACCTATATCAATACGTTTATGGTTATAAATACAGTAGAACCTATATCAATACGTCAATGGTTATAGTTACAGCAGAACCTATATCAATACGCCAATGGTTATAGGTACTGTAGAACCTATATCATTATGGTAATGGTTATAGGTACAGTAGAACCTATATCAATACGCCAATGGTTATAGGTACAGTAGAACCTATATCAATATGTCAATGGTTATAAATACAGTAGAACCTATATCAATACGTCAATGGTTATAAGTACAGTAGAACCTATATCAATACGTCAATGGTTATAGTTAAAGTAGAACCTATATCAATACGTCAATGGTTATAGGTACAGCAGAACCTATATCAATACGTCAATGGTTATAAGTACAGCGGAACCTATATCAATACGTTAATGGTTATAAATACAGTAGAACCTATATCAATACGTCAATTGTTAAAGGTACAGTGGAACCTATATCAATACTTGAATGGTTATAAGTACAGCGGAAACTATATCAATACGGTAATGGTTATAAATACAGTAGAACCTATATCAATACGTCAATGCTTATAGGTACAGCAGAACCTATATCAATACGTCAATGGTTATAGGTACAGTAGAACCTATATCAATATGATAATGGTTATAAATACAGTAGAACCTATGTCAATACGTCAATGGTTATAGGTACAGTAGAACCTATATCAATACGTCAATGTTTATAGGAACAGCAGACCCTATATCAATACGTCAATGGTTATAGGTACAGCGGAACCTATATCAATACGTTAATGGGTATAGGTTCAGCAGAATCTATATCAATACGTTAATGGTTATAAATGCAGTAGAACCTATATTAATACGTTAATGGTTATAGGTACAGTAGAACCTATATCAATACGTCAATGGTTATAAGTACAGCGGAACCTATATCAATACGTTAATGGTTATAAGTACAGCGGAACCTATATCAATACTCAATTGTTATAAGTACAGCGGAACCTATATCAATACGTCAATTGTTATAAGTATAGCGGAACCTATATCAATACGTCAATGGTTATAAATACAGTAGAACCTATATCAATACGTGAATGGTTATAGGTACAGTAGAACCTATATCAATACGTCAATGGTTATAAGTACAGCGGAACCTATATCAATACTCAATGGTTATAAGTACAGTAGAACCTATATCAATACGTCAGTGGTTATACGTACAGCAGAACCTATATCAATACGTCAATGGTTATAGGTACAGTAGAACCTATATCAATATGATAATGGTTATAGGTACAGTAGAACCTATATCAATACGTCAATGGTTATAGGTACAGTAGAACCTATATCAATACGTCAATGGTTAAAGAACAGCGGAACCTATATCAATACGTCAATGGTTATAAGTACAGCGGAACCTATGTCAATATGTTAATCGTTATAAATACAGTAGAACCTATGTCAATACGTCGAAGGTTATAGGTATTGTAGAACCTATATCAATATGATAATGGTTATAGGTACAGTAGAACCTATATCAATACGTCAATGGTTATAGGTACAGTAGAACCTATATCAATACCTCAATGGTTAAAGAACAGCGGAATCTATATCAATACGTCAATGGTTATAAGTACAGCGGAACCTATATCAATACGTCAATGGTTACAAGTACAGCGGAACCTATATCAATACGTTAAAGGTTATTAATACAGCGGAACCTATATTAATACGTCAATGGTTATAAGTACAGCGGAACCTATATCAATACGTTAATGGTTATAAATACAGTAGAACCTATATCAATACGTTAATGGTTATAGGTACAGCGGAATCTATATCAATACGTCAATGGTTATAAGTACAGCGGAACCTATATCAATACGTTAATGGTTATAAGTACAGCGGAACCTATATCAATACTCAATGGTTATAAGTACAACGGAACCTAGATCAATACGTTAATGGTTATAAATACAGCGGAACCTATATCAATACGTCAATTGTTATAAGTACAGCGGAACCTATATCAATACGTTAATGGTTATAAATACAGCGGAACCTATATCAATACGTCAATGGTTATAAGTACAGCGGAACCTATATCAATACGTTAATGGTTATTAATACAGTAGAACCTATATCAATACGTCAATGGTTATAGGTACAGTAGAACCTTTATCAATACGTCAATGTTTATAAGTACAGCGGAACCTATATAAATACGTCAATGGTTATAAGTACAGCGGAACCTATATCAATACGTTAATGGTTATAAGTACAGCGGAACCTATATCAATAGGTCATTTGTTAGAAGTACAGCGGAACCTATATCAATACGTTAATGGTTATAAGTACAGCGGAACCTATATCAATACGTCAATGGTGATAAGTACAGCGGAACCTATATCAATACGTTAATGGTTATTAATACAGTAGAACCTATATCAATACCTCAATGGTTATATGTACAGTAGAACCTTTATGAATACGTCAATGTTTATAAGTACAGCGGAACCTATATCAATACGTTTATGGTTATAAATACAGTAGAACCTATATCAATACGTCAATGGTTATAGTTACAGCAGAACCTATATCAATACGCCAATGGTTATAGGTACTGTAGAACCTATATCATTATGGTAATGGTTATAGGTACAGTAGAACCTATATCAATACGCCAATGGTTATAGGTACAGTAGAACCTATATCAATATGTCAATGGTTATAAATACAGTAGAACCTATATCAATACGTCAATGGTTATAAATACAGTAGAACCTATATCAATACGTCAATGGTTATAGTTAAAGTAGAACCTATATCAATACGTCAATGGTTATAGGTACAGCAGAACCTATATCAATACGTCAATGGTTATAAGTACAGCGGAACCTATATCAATACGTTAATGGTTATAAATACAGTAGAACCTATATCAATACGTCAATTGTTAAAGGTACAGTGGAACCTATATCAATACTTGAATGGTTATAAGTACAGCGGAAACTATATCAATACGGTAATGGTTATAAATACAGTAGAACCTATATCAATACGTCAATGCTTATAGGTACAGCAGAACCTATATCAATACGTCAATGGTTATAGGTACAGTAGAACCTATATCAATATGATAATGGTTATAAATACAGTAGAACCTATGTCAATACGTCAATGGTTATAGGTACAGTAGAACCTATATCAATACGTCAGTGTTTATAGGAACAGCAGACCCTATATCAATACGTCAATGGTTATAGGTACAGCGGAACCTATATCAATACGTTAATGGGTATAGGTTCAGCAGAATCTATATCAATACGTTAATGGTTATAAATGCAGTAGAACCTATATTAATACGTTAATGGTTATAGGTACAGTAGAACCTATATCAATACGTCAATGGTTATAAGTACAGCGGAACCTATATCAATACGTTAATGGTTATAAGTACAGCGGAACCTATATCAATACTCAATTGTTGTAAGTACAGCGGAACCTATATCAATACGTCAATTGTTATAAATACAGCGGAACCTATATCAATACGTCAATTGTTATAAGTAAAGCGGAACCTATATCAATACGTTAATGGTTATAAATACAGCGGAACCTATATCAATACGTCAATGGTTATAAGTACAGCGGAACCTATATCAATACGTTAATGTTTATTAATACAGTAGAACCTATATCAATACGTCAATGGTTATAGGTACAGTAGAACCTTTATCAATACGTCAATGTTTATAAGTACAGCGGAACCTATATAAATACGTCAATGGTTATAAGTACAGCGGAACCTATATCAATACGTTAATGGTTATAAGTACAGCGGAACCTATATCAATAGGTCATTTGTTAGAAGTACAGCGGAACCAATATCAATACGTTAATGGTTATAAGTACAGCGGAACCTATATCAATACGTCAATGGTGATAAGTACAGCGGAACCTATATCAATACGTTAATGGTTATTAATACAGTAGAACCTATATCAATACCTCAATGGTTATAGGTACAGTAGAACCTTTATGAATACGTCAATGTTTATAAGTACAGCGGAACCTATATCAATACGTTTATGGTTATAAATACAGTAGAACCTATATCAATACGTCAATGGTTATAGTTACAGCAGAACCTATATCAATACGCCAATGGTTATAGGTACTGTAGAACCTATATCATTATGGTAAAGGTTATAGGTACAGTAGAACCTATATCAATACGCCAATGGTTATAGGTACAGTAGAACCTATATCAATATGTCAATGGTTATAAATACAGTAGAACCTATATCAATACGTCAATGGTTATAAATACAGTAGAACCTATATCAATACGTCAATGGTTATAGTTAAAGTAGAACCTATATCAATACGTCAATGGTTATAGGTACAGCAGAACCTATATCAATACGTCAATGGTTATAAGTACAGCGGAACCTATATCAATACGTTAATGGTTATAAATACAGTAGAACCAATATCAATACGTCAATTGTTAAAGGTACAGTGGAACCTATATCAATACTTGAATGGTTATAAGTACAGCGGAAACTATATCAATACGGTAATGGTTATAAATACAGTAGAACCTATATCAATACGTCAATGCTTATAGGTACAGCAGAACCTATATCAATACGTCAATGGTTATAGGTACAGTAGAACCTATATCAATACGTCAGTGTTTATAGGAACAGCAGACCCTATATCAATACGTCAATGGTTATAGGTACAGCGGAACCTATATCAATACGTTAATGGGTATAGGTTCAGCAGAATCTATATCAATACGTTAATGGTTATAAATGCAGTAGAACCTATATTAATACGTTAATGGTTATAGGTACAGTAGAACCTATATCAATACGTCAATGGTTATAAGTACAGCGGAACCTATATCAATACGTTAATGGTTATAAGTACAGCGGAACCTATATCAATACTCAATTGTTATAAGTACAGCGGAACCTATATCAATACGTCAATTGTTATAAGTACAGCGGAACCTATATCAATACGTCAATGGTTATAAATACAGTAGAACCTATATCAATACGTGAATGGTTATAGGTACAGTAGAACCTATATCAATACGTCAATGGTTATAAGTACAGCGGAACCTATTCAATACGTTAATGGTTATAAATACAGTAGAACCTATATCAATACGTCAGTGGTTATAGGTACAGCAGAACCTATATCAATACGTCAATGGTTATAGGTACAGTAGAACCTATATCAATATGATAATGGTTATAGGTACAGTAGAACCTATATCAATACGTCAATGGTTATAGGTACAGTAGAACCTATATCAATACGTCAATGGTTAAAGAACAGCGGAACCTATATCAATACGTCAATGGTTATAAGTACAGCGGAACCTATGTCAATATGTTAATCGTTATAAATACAGTAGAACCTATGTCAATACGTCGAAGGTTATAGGTATTGTAGAACCTATATCAATATGATAATGGTTATAAGTACAGCAGAACCTATATCAATACGTCAATGGTTATAGGTACAGTAGAACCTATATCAATACCTCAATGGTTAAAGAACAGCGGAATCTATATCAATACGTCAATGGTTATAAGTACAGCGGAACCTATATCAATACGTCAATGGTTACAAGTACAGCGGAACCTATATCAATACATTAAGGGTTATTAATACAGCGGAACCTATATCAATACGTCAATGGTTATAAGTACAGCGGAACCTATATCAATACGTTAATGGTTATAAATACAGTAGAACCTATATCAATACGTTAATGGTTATAGGTACAGCGGAACCTATATCAATACGTCAATGGTTATAAGTACAGCGGAACCTATATCAATACGTTAATGGTTATAAGTACAGCGGAACCTATATCAATACTCAATGGTTATAAGTACAACGGAACCTAGATCAATACGTTAATGGTTATAAATACAGCGGAACCTATATCAATACGTCAATTGTTATAAGTACAGCGGAACCTATATCAATACGTTAATGGTTATCAATACAGCGGAACCTATATCAATACGTCAATGGTTATAAGTACAGCGGAACCTATATCAGTACGTTAATGGTTATTAATACAGTAGAACCTATATCAATACGTCAATGGTTATAGGTACAGTAGAACCTTTATCAATACGTCAATGTTTATAAGTACAGCGGAACCTATATAAATACGTCAATGGTTATAAGTACAGCGGAACCTATATCAATACGTTAATGGTTATAAGTACAGCGGAACCTATATCAATAGGTCATTTGTTAGAAGTACAGCGGAACCAATATCAATACGTTAATGGTTATAAGTACAGCGGAACCTATATCAATACGTCAATGGTGATAAGTACAGCGGAACCTATATCAATACGTTAATGGTTATTAATACAGTAGAACCTATATCAATACCTCAATGGTTATAGGTACAGTAGAACCTTTATGAATACGTCAATGTTTATAAGTACAGCGGAACCTATATCAATACGTTTATGGTTATAAATACAGTAGAACCTATATCAATACGTCAATGGTTATAGATACAGCAGAACCTATATCAATACGCCAATGGTTATAGGTACTGTAGAACCTATATCATTATGGTAATGGTTATAGGTACAGTAAAACCTATATCAATACGCCAATGGTTATAGGTACAGTAGAACCTATATCAATATGTCAATAGTTATAAATACAGTAGAACCTATATCAATACGTCAATGGTTATAAATACAGTAGAACCTATATCAATACGTCAATGGTTATAGTTAAAGTAGAACCTATATCAATACGTCAATGGTTATAGGTACAGCAGAACCTATATCAATACGTCAATGGTTATAAGTACAGCGGAACCTATATCAATACGTTAATGTTTATAAGTACAGCGGAACCTATATCAATACGTCAATTGTTAAAGGTACAGTGGAACCTATATCAATACTTGAATGGTTATAGGTACAGTAGAACCTATATCAATATGATAATGGTTATAAATACAGTAGAACCTATGTCAATACGTCAATGGTTATAGGTACAGTAGAACCTATATCAATACGTCAATGTTTATAGGAACAGCAGACCCTATATCAATACGTCAATGGTTATAGGTACAGCGGAACCTATATCAATACGTTAATGGGTATAGGTTCAGCAGAATCTATATCAATACGTTAATGGTTATAAATGCAGTAGAACCTATATTAATACGTTAATGGTTATAGGTACAGTAGAACCTATATCAATACGTCAATGGTTATAAGTACAGCGGAACCTATATCAATACGTTAATGGTTATAAGTACAGCGGAACCTATATCAATACTCAATTGTTATAAGTACAGCGGAACCTATATCAATACGTCAATTGTTATAAGTACAGCGGAACCTATATCAATACGTCAATGGTTATAAATACAGTAGAACCTATATCAATACGTGAATGGTTATAGGTACAGTAGAACCTAAATCAATACGTCAATGGTTATAAGTACAGCGGAACCTATTCAATACGTTAATGGTTATAAATACAGTAGAACCTATATCAATACGTCAGTGGTTATAGGTACAGCAGAACCTATATCAATACGTCAATGGTTATAGGTACAGTAGAACCTATATCAATATGATAATGGTTATAGGTACAGTAGAACCTATATCAATACGTCAATGGTTATAGGTACAGTAGAACCTATATCAATTCGTCAATGGTTAAATAACAGCGGAACCTATATCAATACGTCAATGGTTATAAGTACAGCGGAACGTATGTCAATATGTTAATCGTTATAAATACAGTAGAACCTATGTCAATACGTCAAAGGTTATAGGTATTGTAGAACCTATATCAATATGATAATGGTTATAGGTACAGTAGAACCTATATCAATACGTCAATGGTTATAGGTACAGTAGAACCTATATCAATACCTCAATGGTTAAAGAACAGCGGAATCTATATCAATACGTCAATGGTTATAAGTACAGCGGAACCTATATCAATACGTCAATGGTTACAAGTACAGCGGAACCTATAGCAATACGTTAAAGGTTATTAATACAGTGGAACCTATATCAATACGTCAATGGTTATAAGTACAGCGGAACCTATATCAATACGTTAATGGTTATAAATACAGTAGAACCTATATCAATACGTTAATGGTTATAGGTACAGCGGAACCTATATCAATACGTCAATGGTTATAAGTACAGCGGAACCTATATCAATACGTTAATGGTTATAAGTACAGCGGAACCTATATCAATACTCAATGGTTATAAGTACAACAGAACCTAGATCAATACGTTAATGGTTATAAATACAGCGGAACCTATATCAATACGTCAATTGTTATAAGTACAGCGGAACCTATATCAATACGTTAATGGTTATAAATACAGCGGAACCTATATCAATACGTCAATGGTTATAAGTACAGCGGAACCTATATCAATACGTTAATGGTTATAAATACAGTAGAACCTATATCAAAAAGTCAGTGGTTATAGGTACAGCAGAACCTATATCAATACGTCAATGGTTATAGGTACAGTAGAACCTATATCAATATGATAATGGTTATAGGTACAGTAGAACCTATATCAATACGTCAATGGTTATAGGTACAGTAGAACCTTTATCAATACGTCAATGTTTATAAGTACAGCGGAACCTATATCAATAGGTCATTTGTTAGAAGTACAGCGGAACCTATATCAATACGTTAATGGTTATAAGTACAGCGGAACCTATATCAATACGTCAATGGTGATAAGTACAGCGGAACCTATATCAATACGTTAATGGTTATTAATACAGTAGACCCTATATCAATACCTCAATGGTTATAGGTACAGTAGAACCTTTATGAATACGTCAATGTTTATAAGTACAGCGGAACCTATATCAATACGTTTATGGTTATAAATACAGTAGAACCTATATCAATACGTCAATGGTTATAGTTACAGCAGAACCTATATCAATACGCCAATGGTTATAGGTACTGTAGAACCTATATCAATATGGTAATGGTTATAGGTACAGTAGAAATATATCAATACGCCAATGGTTATAGGTACAGTAGAACCTATATCAATATGTCAATGGTTATAAATACAGTAGAACCTATATCAATACGTCAATGGTTATAAATACAGTAGAACCTATATCAATACGTCAATGGTTATAGTTAAAGTAGAACCTATATCAATACGTCAATGGTTATAGGTACAGCAGAACCTATATCAATACGTCAATGGTTATAAGTACAGCGGAACCTATATCAATACGTTAATGGTTATAAATACAGTAGAACCTATATCAATACGTCAATTGTTAAAGGTACAGTGGAACCTATATCAATACTTGAATGGTTATAAGTACAGCGGAAACTATATCAATACGGTAATGGTTATAAATACAGTAGAACCTATATCAATACGTCAATGCTTATAGGTACAGCAGAACCTATATCAATACGTCAATGGTTATAGGTACAGTAGAACCTATATCAATATGATAATGGTTATAAATACAGTAGAACCTATGTCAATACGTCAATGGTTATAGGTACAGTAGAACCTTTATCAATACGTCAATGTTTATAGGAACAGCAGACCCTATATCAATACGTCAATGGTTATAGGTACAGCGGAACCTATATCAATACGTTAATGGGTATAGGTTCAGCAGAATCTATATCAATACGTTAATGGTTATAAATACAGTAGAACCTATATTAATACGCCAATGGTAATAGGAACACTATGGGAGTTTCAATTTTGGCTCTGGTGTGCAGTCTCCTTAGAGTGTTATGTAATGTTTCTTGTAATGTTAGAGTACAATGTAATGTATTGCTGCATACTGTAATCATAAAGAACAACGATTACTCGAGTTTCCGCATTCGGATTGAAATACGCTAATTTCTACGCACTCGCCAGTGCTTGTTTCAATAATTCACTTATCCCAAAAGGCATAGAAGTTTGAAACTTTATAATTATGGCACCTAATGTTGAAAGGTAGCAATATTTTGTAATATTTAACCTCTACATTTACTATGTACATGATATATTCAAGGTCACAATGACAATACAAAAAACTAAAAACCAAAGCAGTAAGAAGTAATTAATAGGATGTTGGTTTCTTAGAATCAGGTGAGTGTTAAGACCAATTTGGCCTCTTGTTTAGTTTCTACCCAGGGTTAATCCCTATCCCTCGGGAAATTTAAGGTTCCATTATTTCCTAAACGGCTGAGGTCGGCATCCTTTAACCATATACATGCACTTCTCATGAAACAAAAGTCCTATAAAGACCAAATTTGACATAAAGCATCTACTGGTAAAGGCCAACAAAGTTTGCGAAAGAATTTACCTTGAACTTTGTATATGTTAATTTCTAAGAGTCAGATGGGTGAAAGCCCTATTAAGTCTCTTGTTTTTATCCTTCTGCACAATTACTATGTGTGCTCTTGATCATTATTAATTTTCATGTAAAGTGACAAAAATTGTTCTTGATTATTTTCAATCTTCATGTACATTAACATAATGTTCTTGATTAATTTTAATCTTCATTTGTAGTGATTCAATATTTTCCAGATGGATGCATGATTATTTTTAATCTTTATGTACATTGACAGAAGATTAATTTTAATCTTCAAACGCGGTGACACAATGTGTTCTTGATTAATTCTAATCGTCATATGCATTGACAAGATGTTCTATGATTATTTTTAATCTTCATGTGCAGTGACAAAGTAAGTTCTTGATTATTTTTAATCTTTGAACCGACAGTATGTGTTTGATTAATTTTAATCTTTGTGGGTGATGCTGCTAGTTCTTTTATTCTTTATTTTTCAGAATCATTTTTATGTGGGAATGCCCGTAACTGCAAACACATTTTAATCTTTATTCAAGGTGAAAAAATTGTTCTTGATTATTTTTAATCTTCATGTGCAGTGACACAATATATTTCTGAATGATTATTTTTAATCCCCATGTACATTGACAGTATGGTCTTGATTAATTTTAATCTTCATTTTTTGTGATACAATGTATTCTTGAGATTAGTTTGAAAATATGTTCCATGATTATTTTTAATCTTCATGTGCACTGACAGTATGCGTTTGATTAATTCTAATCTTTGTAGTTGATGCTGCAAGATAAAATTGTATATCTTTTTTTATTTTTTCAGAATCATTTTTATGTGGGAATGCCCATAACTGCAAACACATGTTACTTGGAACATCCAAAGACATGTACATGCTGTTTAAGTTTTTGGATATTCTTAATTGCAGCTTTCAAATGAATTGATATCCATGCTGAAAACACTGATTAGGGTCGAAAACTTCCTGAAACGAAGGATTGATTCAAAAGGCGAGGTTTCATTTACCAAAATACTTTGTTTTATTTACTTTATTAAAACAACCTTTGAAATTAACGGTTGAATTTGTAACTAAAATGTTATTTAGTTCACGCCTTAAAATTAATATTTCAATACAAAAAATCAATAAAACAATAAGGTAACTTACCTATTTATGTTATATGCCGTCCGATGTCAAAATTTATATAACTTCTCGAAACAACTTTTTTAATGTATACAAAAAATTATTTGAATTTGATAAAAAAAAAGTTCCGAATTATAAGGTATACAAATCCTCTCCTATTTTATTGTAGGGTAACATAAATGAGATAACCTACTTTTAAGACTACCTTCCCGATATCTAGACTGCCAAACATTTAAAGATTTTATTTTTAAAGGACATATAATGTTAAATTTGTGTTTTATATACAATGATGATCAAAAAGGGATCTTTCGCCCACTAGAATAAAAACATTTTAGGTTTCTTAACAAAGACTTACCATGAATTTAATAATTTTGAGTAAATGACATCTTTTTCGAAAAAAATATAAAATAAGGGCTGAAAAATCCACGTTTCTTTGTTTATTGTTACAATGTTTTGTTAGGGTTAAAATATTTCACGTTATTTTTAAATCACACAGATTGCGAGTAATTAAACTAACAATGAAATGCAACGTTTTATACTTTCTGAATTTCATATACAAGACTTGGTTTAGGTAAACTACATTACAAAAATAGAACGTGAAAGAGGGTAAAGAAAAGAAAAAGGCAGAGGCGGTAAAAAAGAAGAATTTTTCTTTTTTTTCAAAAGTTATTTTTTACTTTCACTTAAGAAACTGAGGACAATAGACATTTTGTTGTTAACGTTATAGACAGGTAAGCATGTAGTTAAATAGTATTGTTAGATTTTTACAAGATAAAAAATAAATTTTACGTAAATAAAAGAAAGAACATTTCCTTCAAACTTAATTATTTAATATGTAGCAAAACTGCAAAAGACTAACTTCAAAGTAAATTATTTTAATATGTGATAAAAATTTAATAACTATGAATTTTGTTGTGGCAGCCAGTACAATTTTGTCGTACATGCTTTTTTATTTTTATTAATCTTAAATTATTTAGTAAAACGCCATTGTTTATACAATTAATTACGTGAAAAATTAAGAAATATAACAGCAATAAATGTGACTGCTCTTAAACTTAATCATTTTATATTAATAACCTAAAAATATAACGTATCACGTGTTGATATCAATAAAAACTAAAGATATATAATTCCACAATAAAAATTACAAATAATCTTTATTTTGAGAGTTTAAAACACAGAAAGACAAGTGCAAAATTAAGAGTGAATTATCTTTGCAACAATAAAACCGATTTCAATTAATTAAGATGTACTGACTTCTGTGAAACAAAATAAGTCAAATTGAATTCAAAATTTTGTAACAGATCGCAGCGAACAACTATCGTAAATTTGAAGTTCTTAGGTAGTCTTGACCTTTAATACCTCTGGAATTTAATTTTTAAGTTATATTTATACGACTTTTGTAATGAACTTTTATGTTATATGCCATTTTAATCTCATTATATATACTAATGTATACGGTAAATTTTAAGATTTAAAATAAATAAGTAATAATTTATATTATGTAAAATAATCAAAGTCATGATAATATGGCTTAAAATGTGCACCAATAATAAAATTATCTAATGGAAATTATCCCAAATATAGAAATTTATTGTTTATATCTTGTTGATTTTAAAATTTGAAATTAAAAGAAAACTGCTTGGATAAAATCTGCAATCCTACATTAAAATGAAATGCTTTAGTCAAACTAAGCCAATTTGCAAAGGTCAATGACGGAAATGAAAAAAGTAAAGTTTTTAGGGACGGAGATAGGAAAACATATATAAAGATTGTGGATGTAAATCGATTTACTTCGGAAATGAACATTTCAAAAATCAAATTTCTTTATTTCTTTTGCTTTCCTCGTTAACGATATAATAATTCCACTTGATCCGAATCTGTGCTATGATGTAAACAAATTTTACGTCTTTATTAAAAACAAAACATAATTTTAATGTTTAAAAAAATATCTAATCTTCTCTTTACATATAATATTTCACAAAGATAAATGTTCACAATAATCGGCACTTTGGAATGTCCCTACAATATAATGTATATATTTTATAATGCTTTGTATTTGTTAATGCAATTCATATACACTCACGTTCAAAATAAACGCCGTCTTTGCACAATTTTAATGAAAAAAAAAACAATTAGGTAAGTTATATTTCTTCATGTCTTTGTTTTTATCTTCCGTGAATTTAGTTTAAGTATTATGTGTGTATCAAGATGTAGAATGAAAGAAACAAGGAATATCGAATGACATCTATATTCAGTATAAGTTTTGACACAAAAATATTATTCCTAAATTTTAAAAAAGTGTATAATGTTGAAGTATGAATAGCAATAAACACAAATATATGCTGTATAACTTAGTCTAAGCATTAGTATAAATCTAAATAATTTCACGATATAATTGATTTAATTTTATTGTGATTGTGTAGCATCCAAATTATATGTGTTTGCAATTAGGTCATGCTCTTTTTAATAAGATTTTAATATGAGCAACAACAGAGTTTTAATGTAAAATGTAAAATGTGAATAATTTAATGTAATTTAGTCATGGCAAAGTAATGCAACTGCTGAGGCATAATTTCTGTTTTTTTAATGTGTTGCAATAAGATATAAAATTAAGTTATCAATTCTGTACATTCCGTAACAGTTTGCAAATATGACACCTTACGATATGATTCAAAGACGCATTGGTGCATTATTACGACAAAGATCAACTAAAAAATATTAAATAAGCAAACATATAATTTATTTTATTTTTTTTAAAAGAAAAAAAACTTTTTTAAATACGAATAAAAAAAACCTAGTTTTCAAAATAAAAACAATATGTCGTTGACAAGGTATTTCAGCGATTTAAAAAAACTAAATTTAGACTATACATCTATACACTTCAAAAGAAATTCAATATTGTGTTTTAATAATGGGTTATATATATATATATATATATATATATATATATATGTGTGTGTGTGTGTGTGTGTGTGTGTGTGTGTGTGTGTGTGTGATAAAAAAAAACAAAAATTCTTTTGCACTAGTGTAATATACTACTAATAAAAAAGACAGCTTACTAAATATCCTGTTTATTTTCATGAAATATTTTGAGTAAATAAAGATTTGTAGAATATATTTGGATTGGAAAAATAAAAGATAAATAACAAATTACGACTACAAATTATCAAAAAATTATCTTAGTTTTTCTAAGTTTTTTTCAGACATTAAAACCTCAAAACGTAAAATGTTATTTGTAGTATTAATGTTTTATTTACATAGCCCCTGCAATGAGAATCATGATCGGAATATTTTTGAAGCAAAACCATCGTCAAAATTAAAGCAATTAGATTTAATAGAAAACGGTTTTTTCAAATTATATGGTTTTATTTTTATTTATCTCTTTACTTACGTATGAAGTTTTTAATTTTATAATTATTATTATTATTTTTTTATTGTTTTTTTTTTTGTTTGTTTGTTTGTTTGTTTTGTATGAATTAAGCTTTACAGAAAATATAGTGTACATTACATAGTGTACATAAGAAGTTGTGCTTTAAAAATGCTTGACACAGATTACAAATATAACATCAAGTATCTACAAACAATAATATATATATTTTTGACGAAGTTTTTATTCAAATGAACAGCTTAAAATAATTATCTCCCTTTAACCATTAAAAGTACTTTTTCGTTTTTTTTTTCAGAAATTATTACAAAGTGATTTCTTATAAAAGGAAACTAAAAAACTTGAAATAGTAAATCGATGTTATCAAAACAAAATCTTTTTATATACTTACAAATTACCAGTATTTGAAAATATAACTATGATTTCCTTTACAAGGTAATTAATAGTATCACAAAACTCTTCGGAAATTAAACCATTATACCATTTTAAAATGTACTTTTTCATTTTTGTAAAACGTTTAAATTGCACAAAATGATATTGTGAAAAAGTAATTTTGTAGGGAGTATTTTTGTTTCGTCAAAATATTTCTGATAGTAGAATTTTATATTTATTTTTTTTTCCCAACCATTTCAACTCAATATCGATAAAAGTTTATGCAATGATATGTATTTTTTTCTCTTATTAGATAACAAAGTAAGTTAAATCATTATTGAGCGCCAAGATTTTGTTTGTTTTCAGATATTTTAGTTTGTATTCTATAAGGAATTTTTACCAATATTTATTTACACTGGCAAATACCAGAATTAGACATTTCATGAACTTGTAATTTTTAACAATTTTTTAAATTTACAGGGAGGAATATGATTCTTATTTAATGTTTTCTCAGAAAAGAAGCTTTAAAAACTTAGAGAATCGCCTTCAAATGTTTTCGAGTTAACTGAAAAAAACACAGCTTTAAGATATTTGAATACTTACTTGAAAAAATAGATAAAATAGTCAAATTATCAAAGAAATTGAAGACCATCACATTTTTATGATCCTAAGATTATAAATATAATTCAAATTTACAATAAAGGCGATGATATCTTTATTTTAACTCTAAATTTAAAAATAAAGAAATATTTAACAGTTCAAGAAACGAATTAACTTCAGTGTCAATAACCAAACAAAATAGTAGTAATTTAAACACAATGTTAATGGGAATTTAAAAAAAGAAAACAATACTTATTATTTACGTGACTTTGTATGCAAAAATACCATTTTAGACTGTGTGTGCGTGTGTTGTCAATGTATTGTTGAGAGGTACCTATCTTACCAATGTTTTAAAATAACTTGCATAATAATTATAAAATGCTTTATTTTATCGACCACGATAGTATCCCGTTATATTTAAGATATTGAGTAATAATATCTTTTACAATATCAATTGTGTTAATTGCGATTTCTAAATAATATTCATTCTGAAATGATAAAATTGCTGAATAATGGAGTAGTGTTGACACAGAAGGAATGTGAAGTACAACGTTACAACAAAGTTATTCGATGAAAGATATACTACGTGACTGAAATGTCAGTTTTCTTAAACTCATTACTTAAAATCTTTCATAAACATTTCAACCAAATTATCTTATCTATTTTTGTAAATTCTGTTTGTCGGTTAGTTGTATTGCTGTCACACATAACTAATCTTATTTAAGAAATAACTATGCTCAGCATGAATTTATATATTGAACTTTTCTTGAACTCTTGCACAGAATTATGTCTCGCCTAATTAAAGAAATTAAAAACAAAAACGTTCTTTCCTTAAGAGTAAAAATACTTTCCAGAACATTTATAGGACCCTGTAGCCTTTAACTTTGACCTACATACCGACATTTGACGTGCGACACCGTCTCTTGTTGCTATAGATTTTGTACATCCATGAATGTGAGCGGAGTTTTGGAGCGACAGGTAGACGGAATAAGACGCACAGACCGACACGGTGATTCCTAATTATGACGAGGAAGGAAGAAAGAAAACTAAGCCAACATTTTGATATATTTATATATATATATATATAACGGATTGTTGGTTGATAACCCTACAAAGCATTTATGTTGATAATAGATGAACTACATTTAAAAATAAAACTTTAAGTCGTTTCTGACAAAATGTTTTTTTTTTTTTTTTTTTTTTTTTTTTTTTTTTTTTTTTTTTTTTTTTTTTTTTTGTAAGCAGTATAAAAAATTTTTTATAAAAAGATTTTTTTTATTTAAACAGTAGTTTTATTTAACAAATAATACTACTCTGTTTTGGAGTGGTTTTGTTGGTATTATTATTTTATATACATTAATAGACATAGATCTGTTATATCAAAATCTTTTACCGAACTATTGAATTTATATTCTATACAACGTAGCTCAGATACTATTTTTGGAAGTGTATAAAGATTTGGTTTGCGTGAAAAGTATAAAGCACACATTCGCAGTTGATACGTCACTAAGACCTTTAAAACCAGTAATTGCTTACCATTCATTCTGGGGTGTATTTTTCAAATTAAAAATGCACCATCATAAGTTGTGTTCAGAACGAATTGCAAATTAAAAATTTATTGTTCATGTTTAATTCAGCTAAATTCAACTTATTATAATAATAATAATCACAACAATATTTATTATTATTATTATTATTATTATTAATCACAATAATATTTATTATTATTATTATTATTATTATTATTATTATTATTTAAAAATTAATTAATTATTTTGAGCAATAAATCAAACGAAAACTAACGACAACATTTATTTGCTTAGCAAAGGAATAATCCCAGCTTTGTGAAGTGAGGAGCTGAGGCTAGTGCAGATTGATTTTCTTAAAATGTTGTTTTTGTAAGATATGGTATATATTACAAAATAATACATACCACAATTTAATAAAAATTGAATTACTTGTATTGTCACAGCAGGAATAAAAAAGATAGTTAATAGACAGCAGCATTCATATCTTATAATAACAAAGGATATTACAAATATTAAATTTGAATATGACTCAATAAAAATAAATATAATACGTGTTTTAACAATTAACTTTTATAAAATTTGCTTTAATATCCATCAATTTTACTTGTTTTAAAGTAATATTTTAAAACACCTAAAAGCTGACAAAATCTTGGTCACGAATTTCTTCTGAGACCCTTAGTATAAATTCTATGTAAATTTTGTGAAAAATAATATAAATGACATGTTTAATACCACTTGACGTAATAATTATACACATTTTGGTCACAATTAAGATTTAATTGAGAAGTATAAGTGATAGGAATGTCAACCATTGCTTACACTATCGAATATATATGCTTCTATCAAATAAATTTTCTCATCGGTATTGTTCTGACAACTACATTTTTCAACACTATCTTTAACATTTTGCAGATAAAAATTATTTTAATCGAACTATACTTAAACATTTAGGTAACTGTTGTAAAAAGTGGTATTATAATATTCATTAATCCTACTCTATAGCTTCTTTCTTTTCTTACTTTACATGGCTTCAGTAAAATTGTTTGTTAATCATTTTAATAATAATTTGTATTTATTGACAAACTAAAGACTCTTATTTTACCAACATTTTCATATAATTACAAACTTCACGTTGTTACACGATTTAGAGCAATCTCATTCATTTTGGTAGTTTCTCTGTCAACTGACGTTGTTACATTCCAATAACAACGTTTTCTACCGGAATTACTTTCGAACAGTTTCGGCGATTACCCATCTTTGAGTTCTATAAATAGAAGTTATTTTTAAATTGTAAACAAGTGGGAATGTCTTCGAGATCGGCAAATATTCCACCTCAAAACATTTAAATACTAAATTTTTTTTAGATTAAAATTTTGCAAAAAATTATTCAATTTGACATCTTCTGATATTTTTTCACCAAAATATTCAAGACTAATATTTATTTCTGGAATATTTTTATCTCTTTGTAATCCAGTCGCAGAGAATTCCTTTTGTAAAACCCTTAAAAATCCAAAGTCAAAATAAATTTTGTTACACACCTCAACCAATTTTTAAACGCGTTTTTTGAATTCATGCAAAAAATCAAAAAAATCTAATTGAAGTCGGGTATGCACTGCACATCGCCCGAGAGCCACAGCCATATTCATGCTGAGTGATGCTGAATTTCAGTTACGCCTCACCATGCTTATATAAGGCCACAGAAATCGGGCCTCAGTTTACAGCTAAAGTAGGGACTGTTCTGTTCACACTGAAGAAACATATCAGTGATATCTTCTTGGGTAGCGTCCAGTCTAATGACCCCTATCGCTTCTTTTACCTCCACGTCTCTGATCAGCCATTACAGCCGACACCGTTGTCATCATTTAAACGAAATCCCTTTGTCTCACTACCAGCCAATAGCTGGCTAAAAAATCGGTTCAAATCAAGAAAACATAAATTCCTATTTAATTAGTTGGTTCCATGGTTTTTTAAACACTGTTCATTCAGTTTTCTTTTGTTATGGGAAACGTCAACCTGTAAGTTGACACGCTTGTCCTTCAAACGTATGATAGTTGCTGTTGGTAAATGTGTTGTCACGAGACATAATATAGTATCCTTTTTTTCTCAAAGGATTTAATTGTAATATCATTAATATGTTGACTGAAATTAACAAGAAAATGAATAAAAAGATATTAATTTAAAATCTTTTTCAGTTTTTTACAAAACACTTTATCTTCTTTTAAAGGTGACATTTTATGTATTATTACGCCGCGACGTTGTAACATCGGTTTTCGGAAAATCAACTCGCTACGCTACGCAGTTTTACACAATTTGTAATAATTTTCACGTTGTTACAACCCGACAACAACGTAAAAAGAGAAATTCAATTCTTAATTAACTGCAGCATTTCACTTTAACAGTATTTATAACAGAATCAAGGAAAAATGTCACCGATTTGAATTTTTTTTTTTTTTTTTTTTTTTTTTTGGTTTTACAAATATAAGCCAATTTTAATATACTTAATGAAAGAAATGATCTTTTTATTTGTGTTTAAGATTTAATAACAGTGAGAATTTATCAGTGTAAATATTATATTTAACTCCGAGTTAATAGTTATCTAAAATCTTACGTATGTATTTACAATTACTCTCTGACTTCTGATTGGTAAATAAAATCACTGCCCCCGTCCAAATATTATAAATGTTTGACAACCTGTGAAATAGGTGTATCAGGGATGACCAAAAAGCAATGAAAACTAGGCATAATGTACAGATAAAAAGATGCTGTAAGTTTTATTTTTGATAAATTTATTTCTATTATTTCTATCTTTTTAAAAAAGAATTGTTTACATTTAATTGTATAAAAATACAACTTGATCGATTGAAAACAATTAACATTTATTTATTTATTTATTTATTTATTTATTTATTTATTTATTTATTCTTTTGCTATTTCCATTTGTTTATGTTTCTGAAATGTAGAATAAAAACAATGCTTGCGTTATTTTTTAAAGCGCATTATGGTTAAAAAAAGGACAAATTTATAACTTTTTTTTTTCAAAAAAAAAAAAAAAAAAAAAAAAAAAAAAAATTGAAAAAGAGTATTTAATAATATTTATAAAACAGATCCGATAATTTTTCAAGAAGAATTACAAAACAAATTATGGAATGATTTTTACCCAAATAGGTATGCCTATCAATAATAATAAATGTTTAATACGATTGTTGCTAGCACTGTTAATTAGGAAATATTTGCAAAACAACATAAAGATATTTTCTAGTACTTTTAATTTCGCATAACCTGGTGACAGCACAAATAATAGTAAATTCCCTTATAAGCGATCTTTTTTAATTTCGATATTAGCTGTACTCGCGAATTAACACACAAAAAAAATAGAAGACAAAAATTTCTGACTATCAGTAATATACTCTTTATTAATGAAAATTTATTATCTATATGATATACCTCTAATATTGTTAGTTAATTTTAAAGTGTCTGTTCGTATGGAAATGTAATTGTAAAAACAAATATGGGTCCTTAAATGGTAATGTAGCTTTGCAAAATGGTATTAAATGAAATATAAGTGCTAAATAAAATATTACATCGTCTTGTTGTGTTTGGTTTCGTTATTATTCGAAATTTTTTAGAACTTTGCAGCTTTATATCCATAGTAAATTTTAATGTTAGTATAAGTTCTTTGAAATCTCTGATTTATATCTTTTATTTGTAATCAAGCTTATGAAATAAAATGAAGAAATTATGAATGACATCTTTTTCAATTTGTTGGTCTTCAAAGATTGTGGTCTTGTGCAATATAACATTCACATCAAATCTAAATTGAAGATCTGCTTTCTAATGTTGCCTGTCTGTTAAACATTTTAGACATCATGAATATGTACCCAATGTTTGCAGGTTGTTAGTCCGTGTTTTATTATACAGAAATTCAAAAATGTAGGGGGAAAAATACCAAACGAATTTTTTTCCTGTTCCCATATTTCTTGTTACAGTTTTTTCGTTGATTTAGTGCCTTTTCAATATAAAAGCAATGGATGTGGACATATAAGAGTGAAATCAGTTTATTATTATTATTTTTATAGTGTCATAAGTGAATCATTCAAGCTAGAACACAGTATAATATTGTTACAAATACTGCTTATACACGTTCTTGGTGTTATAGTCACAAAACAGGTCTATTGATCTTATAGGATGATACAAAATATACTTGTATTTGTGCGTGTATGCACCGTTAACATATATGCTTGACATCTTCTCTAAAACTTGACACCTCCTCTAAAACTGCAGGGCAGTTATCAGCGAACGAAACCTGGTCAAATTTGCTTCTGCCACTAATATGGCTATCAAAACTAGGTCAAGGTAACTTAGATAAGATAAAACTTTTCAGAGAAACGCTGATGATGGAAAATGAAGTGATACTGGGCGTTTCTTGGTTTTAAAACTGTTTAATTATTTTTAATTTTAGCAGATAAATTTCTATATTATTTGAAAATTGCTTTATCATGACTGTGTGCAAAAAAAAATAACGTAGGGCCTTTCGATTTGTTAAACAAACAATGAAAATAGGGCCAAAGTTGAAGTTGAAAGAATTGACCTTTTTTCCCTTTCTTTTAAAGCTGCATAAAGTTTTTCAATTTTCTCATTTTTTTTTAAATAGATACCCTCTAATCACAATCCGTAAGATTCATTTTTTCAAATTTCATTTCTTTTAACTGTAAATAAACGGAATCCTCTGACCGGTTGGTCAATGTTTAACGATGATTATTATGAGCTGGGAGCATGCGCAAAGATGTACGGAAAAACCTATGAATCGAAGGCGAAACATGACAAATTGCATTAATTGTCCTTAATTAATTTCCAGATGTATTTGAAATGATGTTATGTATCTCTACTAAGTTACAAATGACAAATTCAACGAAGTTCTGTGTTTAATTTATCGTATTTTACCGTTTTGAAAGTTGTGTTTAAATGATCCGGGTTTTGATGACGTAACAATGTTCTTATATTAGATCCGAAATGCTGCATTTCGCTGGGTAATTACTGTAATTTCTGTATTTATTCGAGCTTTTATCGTTGAACCAAATGTAACATTGTTCATTAGGAACATCATTAATTAGATTAGTAGCACCGTTTTAATTTTTTCTTTGGAAAACTTAATGCAGCTTTAAGCTAGCGATTAATTTGTTATTTAGAATATGTAATGACTGTTTCATTTTAAATTAATCTTGTCGATGTAAGAAATATTACACAACCCCCTTCAATTATTGCTGTGGTTTATTGTATTACTTCAAAATTTTATTGTTTTAGGCATTTTTAAAACAATTGTTAGAACAATAAATTACGAATTGATCAACACTTCTAAAACTTAGAGAGTAGCTAGGTTTAATTATTTTTGATAACTCATACAGGAGTTGGTGTCCATGAATTTTGCAAATTCGACTCTTTTCTTGTATCACTGATGAGAAATGCTTTTCCAAATGTGCACATATGGCACAGCAAAATTTAACATGTACTTTTATTTTTCTGCTAGTGGAGTAAAACTCCCCGAGGGTATCCGTAACTCTGTAGTCAGTACTTTGTGCTGACAGAAAATGTGCCATTTAGTAAATTTTTCAGCCGCCTTTTGTGGAATTTCTTTAAAACTAAGGTTAGTTCCATAATGCAAAGCGTTCCTTATGCAGATATTTGGATTCATATAATTTTGGAACGTTAGATTCATTAATTTTTATAAATGTTTTGATTATCTTTTTTAAAGTCAGAATAACGTTACTGGATCGGAAGTTCAAATAACTGCGACGTTCTGACTCTTTGCGCCAGCATGTTTGTCTCTAAAGCGTGTTTGTGCAGAGCAGTTTCTTTTATCCTCAAATGTGGTTTTATATGTGAAAGGTTTAGCTAGCTTCACCTTTTCAAGAGTGTCTTACCCTTCCGGAGCATCCGATGTACTTCCTCGGCGAGAGTTTACGTGTTAAATTGATTTAATCAATTTTCCTACTTTTTGCTTTTAGTCATGGACGGGTATGTTTTTGATTGCTGTACGAGCCGACTGAAAATTACTTTTGACAAACAATACTAGTAGAAGGTAATTTTATATTTATTTACTGAGATAATAAAGGACTTACAGATGCACCGCTCATTTGTCTGTCCGAATTCTGTGTTTTAACATCCATTGTCTTAATATGTATTTGTCTTTTCATGTCTTCTGTGAGTGTTTTATCGTTGCCTTGTGTTGTTTTCTTTTCATCTATATGTTTTCCAGCTGAAAAAATGTTTTCTTCATTTAGCAATATTGCAATAGGGTCAATGGAAATTTAAAAAAAAAATGATGTCAGGTAAATATGCACTGTCCCCGAATGAATCCAAAAAAGGAGGAAATAAAATTTCGACGGAAAATTTTACTAAAAAACACGCAATCCGAACACAAAAACAACACAATTCAAATACATGAAACAGGCTTTTATAAAAAATTATTTTTTGTTAGGCGACCAAAGACTTTTTCTAAAAATATCTCTTACATATTTTGATCGAATTCTTACATTTTTCTTGTCAGTAATCAATATAGCCATTTTTGTCAATTAATTAATGAATTTTAAGAAAAAATCTTTATGAAGTTATTTTTGATTTTTCACCGTTATTTATAATATCGAGATCATATTTTATTTAATTCTGAAAGAAATTTTATTCTATTTAGAAACTAAATGGATACTGACGATGATACAATAGTTATTGTTGGTATCGGATGCAGATTTCCAGGCGCAGAGAATAAAGACGAGTTTTGGAATGTTCTGCTAAATGGAGAAAACCATGTCATAGAAGTTCCACCTGAAAGATGGAAATTAGATCCTCATTATGATCCAGACCCTGACGCACCGGGCAAAACATACGTCAGAAGAGCTGGGTTCATCAAGAGGTAAGTTCTTTCCTTTAAAAGGTGTTTACCTTATAAAAGTCATATTTTCACTCTCTTAGAAGAATGAGAATAAAAAATTTAATATTTGCAATTTTTGAAAAAAGTGTTATGCGTTTTCAGAAATTTTTGTTTTTACAAAAAAAGCTAAAATATTTAATTTATAGGAAAATTTGCACCATATATAAAAAAATCCAATCTCTGGAATTGTTCATAGGTTTTCAGGGCTTTATTAGTATGTTGGTAAAAATTCCCGTTTGAAAACCAATTTTTATTTTGTTTATTTTTTTTATTTTAAACTATGAATCAATAATTATGACTTTAAGCCTTCAAACATTCTACTTCATGTCCAATTACAACTCCCTCCCCCCCCCAAAAAAAAAAAAACAAAATAAATAAATAAAAATAAATTAATTAATGAGATGATGGGAAAAAGGTAAATACTTTGAAAACTGGCCATTTCTCTTTTACAAGTGAACATGCTTCAAGAAATTAAAGCCGGGTGATCAAATTTGAGAATGAAAAGAATATGGGAACTATGGGATGTCAAATATATCCACAATAATTTTGGATACAGTAACTGCATACTTATCAACAATATTATGATGGCGATCATTACACGTATTGAGAGCCTTGATTAGCCTGTGTTTGCAAAATTATTGAGTCCAAATTAATTGTAAGGACTTACAATTAGTTTTAGAAATGTGGAAACAAGCTTTATCATATTAATTATCTGATATGTTGATAAAATTTGCTATTTCAATATTGTGAATCTAGCTAATTTTGAAGGTGTTTTAGAAAAAATTGCCGTTGATACAGCGAGAAAAAAAATTTATTCTGTCTTTGTCAATAATTTCTGTTTAAAGATTCAACAATGAATTTTAATTTAGAATAGAAATTTATAAGGCAATTTGGGTAATGATTTTTGCTAATTTGAAAACACTTTTTAGTGCATAACATATATCTCATTTTATCGAGAATTATTACAATTTAAATTTTGTTCAAAAATGGAAAGGGTCTTTGAGTAATAATATGAACTTACCTGCGATAGCTTTCTTTAAATTAAATTAAATTATTTAAATTAAATTAAATTAAATTAAATTAAATTAAATTAAATTAAATTAAATTAAACTAAATTAAATTAAATTAAATTAAATTAAATTAAATTAAATTAAATTAAATTAAATTAAATTAATTAAATTAAATTAATTAATTAAATTAAATTAAAAGACAAATAGCAAATGCACCTTGGTATATGCTTTATCCCCATTTTTACAACAATATTCTACTAAAAACAAAATGACGTTAAAATATAGAAGACAATTTTAATTGGATCAAATGCTTCGTAATATATCATTTAGTTCTTACTGATCGAGAAATTATGATTGTTTTAGTTATGATGAATGGGACAACAGATTTTATGGAATTAGTGACGTAGAGTCTGAGCGTATGGATCCCCAACATAAATACGTTTTAGACTGTGTACACATGGCAATGGAAGATGGAGGATTTACCAGGAAACTGTTAGCTGCATCAGATACGGGTGTTTACATAGGTATTAAATCATGATCAAAAAGGGATATTTTGATTAGTAATTAACTAACAAACAATAATTGTGACTGCTATTTCAATTTAATCTCAGTCAAATCAAACTTGATACAGTGATATGTCTAAAAAATATTAAAAATACAAAAGATTCAGAGATTAATAAATGATTAATTTATCATATAGATAATATAGTAAAGTGCTACATGTACAAGCCCTTGTCTTGATCACCATGAATCATTAAAAAATACTATATACGGTATGATATTTTTGATATGAAAATTTTATTTTTAATGGTTTTAAACCTTTTTTAAAAAAATGTCAATCCTCAATATACAATGTCGATAGATACAGTCCATAGTTAATGTTTTAGGTGCGATGAATGACGATTACAAATCGGGATGGAACGACGATTTAAAGGTGACAGATAATTACAGTCTAACAGGATCTTCCCCAAGTCTTATTTCAGCTCGAGTTTCCTTCGTATATAACTTACATGGTCCATCAATGGTAATTGATACAGCATGTTCTTCGTCTTTAGTTGCAATGCATGTTGCAGCACAAGCAATAAAAGCAGGTAAGATTTTTTTTTAATTTTTAATAAAATACGTTTGATCTCTCTCGATCTCTGTCTCATTCTTGAATTTACTGACATCAAATTCAATATATCTTAACCATGTGGACATAATTTAAACTTAAAATAGAAAAATGTCATATTGTCATGTTTATTACAGTGCAAAAAGTCTAATTTTATAAGTAATAATAAAGTTTTCAAATAGTTGATTTATTGTGTCACTTTGTATGTTTCCTAGAGCTTATGTCGAAAATATCTCATAGACTATCTTATTTATTAGAATAGAGGTTTTGTTAAACTGTCTTGTCATCATGAAAATAAACATTTCCATAAACAGTCTCTGTACAATTGCAACATCTGCAATCACAAGAGGTTTGAATATTGTTTAAAACGTTTATGGTAGTTTTTAAGCTCACCTGACCTATTGCTATCCATCTTCGTCCGTCGTGCGTCGTCCATCGTCAGTCGTGCGTCGTGCGTCGTGCGTTAACTATTTAAATTTTAATCTTCTCCTCTAAAACCACTGGGCCAAATTTAATGAAACTTGGTAACCATCATGCCTGAGTGAAGCCCTTTCCGATTTGCACAAATAAAAGAGTTATGTCCCCTTGGGGCCCAATAAGGGGGACATAGTGAAAAAATTTAAAAATCTTCTCCTCTGAATGTACATGTACAAGAGATATACCTTAGTTATTTCATTTATAACATCCTTAGGTCATGTAGTTTTAGATTTGCACAAATGGTAGCCATGGGGCTCAAAATGGGGAAATGGTAAGGTACTGAGTGGGGAAATTGCTTAAAATTATGTATTTGTCACTATATCTTCAAAAATGTTAACTTTTTGTATAGGCACGTATATTAGAATATTGTAGGTATTGACATGACGATCATTTTGGTATATGGTTCAAGGTCATATGTTGAAAGGTCAAGGTCACAGCTGCAAAAGAAGCCTTAAATTGCTAATGATAGTGAAAACTATTAACTTTTTGTATAGGCATGTATATTAGACTATTGTAGGCATTGATATGACGATCATTTTGGTATATGGTTCAAGGTCATATCTTGAAAGGTCAAAGTCACAGCTTGCAAAAAAGACACACTTAAATTGCTAATAATCTTGAAAACTATTAACTTTTTGTATAGGCATGTATGCTAGAATATTGTAGGTATTGCGACAAAGGTCATTTTGATAAATGGTTCAATGTCATATGATGAAAAGTCAAGGTCACAACTGCAAAAGAAGCCTTTAATTGCTAATTATCTTGAAAACTATAAACTTTTTGTATATGCATGAATATTAGAATATTGTAGGAATTGACATGACGATCATATTGATATATGGTTCAAGGTCATATGTTAAAAGGTCATGATCACAGCTGCAACAGAAGACTTAAATTGTTAATTATCTTGAAAACTATTTACATTTTGTATAACATGTATATTAGACTATTGTAGGTATTGACATGACGATCATTTTGATATATGGGTTCAAAGTCATATGTTGTAATGTCAAGGTACACAGCTGCAAAAGAAGACTAAATTCGCTAATTATCTTGAAAACTAATGAACTTTGTAAAGGCAATGAATATAAGATTATTGAAGGTAATGACATGACGATTATATATAGGTTCAAGGTCATATATGTTCAAAGTTCAAGGACATAGTTGCATAAGTATACTGGAATTGGTTAATGATTTGGAAATTATTCATTGCACTATAGTTACCTTATGCATATTGTATAAGCTACTTATAAATGAAATGTTACTGGATATATTTCTGATAAAGTTTTGTGGCAGTTCTTAACTTGAGAAAACTTGTAAATTTTCTGTACTGAATACATAGTCTATCGCACTTTGCAACCAATTTTGGACATATCCTCAGGTGAGCGTTAAGGCCCATGGGCCTCTTTTTTTAGACAAAATCAGTCTAATAATAAGAGAATATTTGATAATATGATTGAAATAATTCAATTTTAAATGAAAAATGTGTCTTATGCGGTGATAATTGACAAATATTTGAAACAATAAACTTTTACGTTCGTTTCTAGTTATGAAAAATTACAATGTTAAGGTTAAAGCGATATTCGTCCTCTTTATTCGTTAAATGTCTTACATATTTTTCAAACAAACTCCTTTTCAGGAGATTGTTCTATGGCCATTTGTGGAGGTGTAAATTGTATTTTGTATCCCGACATGTTTGTTCCATTGTCAAAAGCTAGAATGGTATCTCCAACCGGTCAATGTCAAGCATTTACAGCAGAAGCTGATGGTTATGCTCGAGGAGAAGGCTGTGGAATCGTAATTCTAAAGAAGAAAAAGCAGGTAGGTAAAACAACATGTATTAATTATCTAAAATTGACCTGAAATCATATCTTTAATTTATCTTTTGTACTGTTCAGTTTCTATTTTATATGACTTATCAAACGTTACCAATTTTTCAATGCAATGAAAAAAGCAAATTTTAACGTTGGTTTAAGGGCATGTTTGTATTTCCTATTACTGTTCTTAATTTTTAAATGCGACACTTTTTATTATTTTTTTCTGATAAATCTAAACGATGGAACTCGCCAGCGTACCACGGGATCAATACCTCTTAACGTTTGTGCGGAATGAAATGGATAACGTCTACGTCAAACATTCCCGAAAAAACATAACTTTATGCGATTCCGTTGTCAATAGAAATAATTGTCCCACACAAACGCTATGAGGTATCACGTGGTACTCTGGTGAATTCCATTGTGTACGCGTGAGTCATCTATGCTGTAAACTATCAGAAATACTTTTTTTCTTTATTATATTTTTATAACATTTTTATTTCAGTTGCAAAACGCAAATGCAACTTTTGTACTTTAATTGTAAAACGTTTCCCTTTTTTTAAGATTAAATATGTGTATTTTTTTGGTTTGCAAAAAAAAAAAATGGTGGAGGGCTTTCTTATATAATTGATTATTTACTTGATAGGCTGTCTAAAGACATTTGGCATTTTTTAAAGTTTATCTGTTAGTTTTGTCTGTTTATTTTTTTTTTCTTACATTACAAATCAGTTGCCTCTCTAGCCTAAATCGTGTTAAAGGTTTTGTATATTTTATGTCGTGTTAATATGCATCTAAATGAAAATTAAAACCATAAAAACTTTTTATTTTTCTTCATTTCTATTCAAAAAATTTATTTTGAATCGGCACTTTTGAAGTAACGTGTCGATATAAGCAAAACATCTTGACTGGGACGTTAAACACAATTATCAACTCAATTTTTGCAGTGAGACTAATTTATAACAGTCTGTGGAACACAATCAGTGTGCTTTCTAATGTGCCTATAGCATAATTGTCACCGAGACTGAAAAAGTGGGTCATTTATGTCGTGAAACTCGGAAATTGGGCTTGAAAGTTTGAGGTCTTCCTTTTCAATTAAAATTCACACAAACACGGTATTGAACCAGCATCATGTATTTTTTTTCAATCATATGCTTTTGTGTTTATGTATTTAATTATGTATGGTGGTTGATTAAAATTTCTGTTTCAACATTGTACCCAAAATCCATTTTTTTTAATTAGGACTCTACCGCGACTCTAAAATTTTGATTTATAGAGATTAGAACTATTCAATAATCTCTCTCTCTCTCTCTCTCTCTCTCTCTCTCTCTCTCTCTCTCTCTCTCTCTCTGAAGCCCAAGACACATATATATTCATTTAAAAAAATGTCATTTTTATTGAAGAAAGGAATATGTCGTTACTTTTTCAAATTCACATATATAGGTCTACAAACTAATATTATAATAATATCATATGTATAAAGATGTAGCTAATTTCTTCGTTATATCGATCTGATACAAATACGTCATCGATTATGTTTTGTTTAATATTTAAAAGAGAATTTCATTATTTAAATAGGTATATATGGACTTCCCCATATTCCAGGGTTTAAATTCGAGCTCGATTATTAAATATTTGCGAGTTGCATTTTAAATGTCTTCTATTGCGTCCGTTCAATAAAATGGTTGAAAAACTAGATCGTCGATAACACAATGCGGGTTTTAATAGTGAATCAGGGTATTATCCCGAATCAATATATGAAACGCTAGTCTCTTTTACGTTTCAGATGTAACGCAAAGTAAATTCCAGGCAGATATACTAACATTAAACTATGTCGAATCACTAAAAATTCTGCTACTTATTAACAAATCCCAAAGATATCATTGTCTCTAGTTAGGACAGTCGCGTAAGCAATACCAGTTGTATATTATATTATGCCTTAAAAGTAGTTTGATTTGGTTGAAACTATGTTTAAATGTGAACTGTGAAAACGTAGGCCATTATTACTCAATTTGAAGATGATTTAACAATATATTTCAATAATACTTTATGTGAGTGAACTAATGAACCTCTTTTATCAAAGAACAATCCTTACATATGCGTGAAAGAAACATTTGTGAAAAAAATGAATAAATACAATTAACAGATTACTTTTTTTAAATGTAGCCAAGGACTTTCAATGCATGGACTATTTGTACCAGTTTTGGGAGAAATAAATAATAAGTTAATAAGTAATAAATATCACAATACAGGGGCAATACCTCATGCTTCACAAAGAAAGGACAGTTAATATATCTTTAATTTCAATTTTCGAAAGAGTTTAAGGACTTGAGAGTGGATACGTCTTAGACGTTGTTTTTTTTATAAGATATGTCGATCTTATATGGCAATACTGAAACATTTAGTTTTGCTATTTGAAAAATAGAATTTACAGCATCAGTTAAATGCTGCTGTTCAGAATACACACGGTATTCTTCTTAAATAGTAGTTCTATAATGAACAGCTTAAATATATATGATAACATTTTAAATCTTGATTAAATCAATTTTAAAATCGAAAAAAAAGAAATTACAATATTTAATCATGCACCAAATGTGTAACTTTTTTAATTTTAAACACGTTAAGTACGTATGTCATTGTTCGATCAAATTTATGTAACTTTTTTATCATTCAACAATAAAGAAAATAATATTTATTTTAACTATTAAAAGCGTCGTCTGCTATGGTAGAAAAAAACACCCAGAGGAGCCGGATTTCGATACTGTTTCAAAACACTGTTTCAAAACATCAAAGTTCACTGTACTTGAATATTAATTTATGTGTCGAATGCATGTACTCTTTTTTCTTACTTAACATCCACGGGTTTTATTTATTTATTTATTGCTTTTAGAATTTTATTGTTTTCGATAAATAATATTTAGACTTGATAGTGAATTGCTCATAGTTTTATGTCAAGAAAAACATAAGTAAATAGGCTGTTTATGGTATAAAGGCAATCTGTCACTTTCAAGGGTTCCTCACACCACATTGACTTCTGAAATTTGTCTGTATTAAAAAAAAATCATGGCAGTATTATGAATGATTTGCTCGATAAAACACATGAAGACACCAGTTTAACTTTAGTACAGATTGAATTAAATAGTGAAAATAAGAGCAGTTTTTTCTGTTTATTGTATCGAAATGGACTATGGTGAGTTTAGAAAAATGGTTTGTTTTTGGATACATTCACTGTTGTCGAGTACATATTTTTTCATTTGGAAATTTGCTTTTACTGTTAAAACTAAAATTTTCATTGATTTAAGGTCATTTCTTGTAGATAAGGGAAACAAACATATATACACATACATATATATATATACACCAGGTGAGCTTTATAAGTAGTGAGTTGATTAATAATATAATATGACATAAAATTATAACATTTTACGTTGCATAAGAATGCAGAAGTATTCTTTTAAACAACCCAGTAAAATTGGGCTTCCAGGTTAAAACTATAGATAAAACTAAAAAAAGGAAAGAAATGAAAATGTTTGTCCGATGGCAGGTGTCAACAGTCACAGAAAAAAGGTCAGACCTCTTTTTAAAAAAAAAAATCGGTATGATGCTGACGTAGTATAAAAACTATTCACCCATATTAAGAAAAAAACTAAAAACCTGTGAATCATATCATATAATATGCATGTGTCCTTAAAAACAACATTTTCAGTTTTAATTTGAATCGCGGGAAAATACGATTGTTTGTTTGTGGTCTTGGACTAAAATCATAAAACTGATTTCTAACTTTTTTGGACACAATGTCCGATCTGAATTCGGTTACGAGTTTCAAGAGACAATTATTTTTATCTTGACATCGTGACTTCACGAGTGGGTACTCCGTGAGTCATTTAATCCTTGAGGATCTTAGAGACCTAAACAATCAAGATGCTGTTGTCTTATTTACACCAAGTATGAAGATAGATTTCCTATGGTCAGCATATGCCTCCATTTTGAAAAACTAAACCGACTATGTGCTTTTGGAAGCAGCAACTACTCCATTCGACATAAGCGTCGCCTCCCCATAGGCAACAGAGCAACATTGTGACTTTATGGCTGTAATAAAACTCCCGAAACAAATTATTAACTATTTTCGACACTGACTGACCCTGCGTCAACATTTTAACGTCTGAAAATTGTTACGGAGGATCGAGAGACGGACGAATACATATATCTTGACGTCGGGACGTAACGGGTGATTATCCATTCTTCGTACGGTCATCCGATATCTTTACCCAACAAAATAGATGTTGTTGTCCAATGTACACCTTATTGTGGATTATATGACGTTGTGAATGTCTTTGCAATATCAGAGCAATAGCCATACCCCTATCGATTAAGAGGCATTTCACTCTTCAATCGCGTGGGAAAAAATGTTGTGTAACATGTTCTTACTGTTTCATTGTTCGATTTGAAATGATGTACCAGTACATTAGGTGTAGCAATACGTCGAATATACACTTTTTTTTGAAAATCCGCTTAAATCATGCAGCCTCAAGTAAGGTTACTCTTAGTTGAATTTGAACAAAAGAACATTTTCACAGTAAACGAAGGTAGCTCCGTGACAACATTATTTAAAAATTATCAACATATTTAAATTTTAAAATACAAAAACCGAATTTGCGTGTCTTTTTTCCGCTAGTACATAATGTAACCGATTTTCTTTAAAAGAAATGAAAAACGACCGGCCATTAAAGGGTAAACAGGCACAAATTTCTATGTAAAACATGCGATAAAATATTCAATTTCTGATCTATCAAATTTCATCACTTTGATCGTATGTCTTCATAAGACAGTGAACGAATAGTTTGTTATTTGTTTGTTATTACAAAAACTTTGGTCAATATTGTTTAAAGAATTCCAATATTTTGCATTTTGTTTAGCATCTAGGACCTCATACTAGCATTACCATGGTAATAAATATATGAAAACACAAAATAAAACATATTAGATTAATTTAGTTACAAAACAAAGGTGTTGGAGTCTTCTTCTTTTTTTAATTTGCAACGGTGAGAGAAATTGCATTGAAAACAAGTTTCATAAAATATTTAAGGCTCATAATTTTTTATACAGAAATTTCAAACCTAAAACGCATTTTAAAAATGATTTTTTATCATCTTGATACATGATATTCTCCATAACTTTAAGAATAGTTGAGATATTCGGCAAGATTTTCAGAAAATTTCATGCCGTTTCAATGCGTTTGAAAACTGCAAAAAAAAAAAAAAAAAAAAAAAAAAAAAAAAATGAAATCAGATCTATGCGCACGGGTTTTGTGTTTTTTGTCTGTCATCAACCTTTGATGGAACAGAATTTTAGTTTTTAAATTTAACGAAAATGTCATCTTTAGTACTTTTACAAGTGACAATCTAGTTCCTCATTCATAATAACCTAAATAGGTTACCAGTGTATATAAACAATAAAGAATTCATTTGATCTGGACAGGCAATAGCTGATGGTAATAAAATATGGGCAGAAATATCAACAGGATGTAATCAAGATGGGCGTGAGGCAACACCTATTACTGCACCATCCGGTAATCAACAAGAAAAACTACTAGAGAAAGTTTATTCTGGTAACAGAATCAACGCGGCAGATATACAATACATCGAAGCTCATGGTAAGTAATGTTTTAACTATTATAGATCTGATTATTTAGAATAGTAACTGCATGTGAAAAATGTATATGCTTTCACTTAAAATAATTAAATCCTAATTCATCCTACTTTAGTCTTTTTTTAAGAAAACGACACTTTGAAATGACGTTAAAAATCAAAACTAAAAAAAATGCAAAAGCTCTAAACATTTGTATGTATTTTCATAATTAAGTTAATACTTTGTATTATTTAATGACCAAACATAGTCAATATTGAGGTTTCAATATAGACATTGGTTTATGTACGCAGTATTATTGAAAAAATTAAAGATGCATGTTTGTCATAAATAGCCCAACTACAGCACTAAAAAAAAAAGTTATTTTTTTTAACTAATTATAATTTCAATATGTTTGAAATTTGTCCAACATGTGAAAATGCCCCACCTTTGTTAAGAACTATAAAAAAAGCTGCATTCTCGTAAAAATCATTTTGTGGAATATTTATAGAACAGGTATTCACATTGAGGTTTCAATATAGACATTGGTTTATGTACGCAGTATTATTGAAAAAATTAAAGATGCATGTTTGTCATAAATAGCCCAACTACAGCACTAAAAAAAAAAGTTATTTTTTTTAACTAATTATAATTTCAATATGTTTGAAATTTGTCCAACATGTGAAAATGCCCCACCTTTGTTAAGAACTATAAAAAAAGCTGCATTCTCGTAAAAATCATTTTGTGGAATATTTATAGAACAAAGCAATATTTCTGGTGTATTGACGTTAAAATCATGTAATGTAACCGCATTTTTTTTCAAATTGAAAACATAAATATATTTTCCTGTTTATAATGATTCCGGCTTGAACAAAATGTCGATTATTTCAGTATAATTTGGATACAGCGACATTATACTTAAAAACAATATTGTGATGAAGGCTATAAACCTTTTGAAGGCCTTAAAAAGCCTAAGGTAGTAGATTTCTAAGATTTCAGTAATGCATTATAAACGATTTAATATCAATTATTCTTGGTAAGATATTTATTGAAATTAAAATCTCATTTTTTACTATACTTCTGGCGTTTATCTTAAGTAACTCCCTTGCGCTTCTATATTTTGATAAAATAAATTGTCTAAAATTTGAAATTATTTTAAAACTAAGGTTTGTTCCTTCATGTACAGCATTCCTTAGCTGGATTAGGATTTAAATAATTTTGAAACTTTAGATTTATTATTTTTTACTGTTTGGCTGATATTTTTATGTATCAAACTTTTCGGTCTTAGTTCACTAATGAGGAATGAATTTCCGAAATGTGCACATCTGGCATATCAAAACGTAACTGGTATTCGTATTATATATTTACATGAATAATAATATTAATGACGGCCATGTTATTATGAAAAAAACAAATTTGACTCAAGTGGACAAAATTGAACAAGTAAAGGCCATAACTTCAAATACGTATAAACAATCATGCCACAGACAATTACTTTTTATGTTAGAATTTGGTTGATTTATAATTAAGTATAACATAAGAATTAAATTAATAAGTCTAAAATGTCGCAACACCATTTTGCAGCTATTTGGGGCTAATAAAACGCTAAAGGTTTACTCAGAAGGTTATCCAGGAATTATAAAATGAAACAAATAAACAAATATTACAGCTATTCACGCATGTGTTAAAGTAGTAAAAACACATTCTTGTCTCTGACAGACGATATTTGATACCTAAGATCTATTTACGATTACAGGAACAGGTACACCAGTTGGAGATCCAATAGAAGTAAATGCATTGGGGCATTATTTTGGTAAACGAAAGGGTGATAAAAACATTTTTATTGGTTCTGTAAAGACAAACATTGGCCATCAAGAGTCAGCTGCTGGTGTTGCTGGTGTAATCAAAACGTTACTGATGATGAAACATGGGAAAATAGTTCCATCATTATTTTTTTCTGGAAGTAATGCGAACAAAAAAATAGACTTTGAAAATTTCGGTTTTGCGGTTCCAACAAAAATAATGGAATGGAAACCTACGTTCGACAAATACAGGGTCTCATGTGTCAACTCTTTTGGATTTGGAGGGACAAATAGTCATGCTGTCATAAAGCAAACACTACAAAAAGAGCCAAAAGAACGAAATGTGGCAAAATGTGAGAAAACAGTTGTTGCTGTATCTGCAAATGATCCAATATCTCTTGAATCAAGTATCAAAGACATGGTTAAATGTCTTGAAAATAATATGCTTGATATTAACGAAATAGCTTATACATCAACTTGGAAAAGAGACCATTATCAATTCCGAAATCTATATGTAGCAGCTACAGCACGTGAATTAATAGCTAAATGTAATGAAAAACTTAGCAATGGTGAATTCCAGAGATCAGACACCAATCACAATGTCGTTTACGTGTTTTGTGGAGTAGGAACTACGTGGCCTGGAATGTGTCAGAAAATGATTGCCGAAGAACCAATTTTTGCCCAAACTATGACGGAAATAGATACATACTTATTTCCGATGGCTGACTTTAAGATAAGTAACATACTTAAAAATGGCTTTGATTGCAATGACTCATTTCTTAATCATATCGCTATATTTTCATGTCAAGTTGGTTTGGCAGCCGTTTGGAAAAAATGGGGTGTAATACCGAGTGCAATAGTCGGCCAGTCGGTTGGTGAAGTAGCAGCGGCATTTGTATCAGGCTTATTGTCACTTGAGGATGCTGTTAAGGTTATTTTCTACAGGTCCAAAGTACTTGCAAAAGCCACAGGAGGTCAAATGATTGCTGTTGGAAATATACCAACAGAAGAAGTGGAAAACATCTGCAAAGATTACAGTAGTAGGGTTAACATTGCGGTCTACAGCAGTCCAATATCGTGTACTATTGCAGGTGATTCAGATGTCATTATTGAAATCAAAAATCGTTTATTAGTCCTAAAGTCGGAAAATATAGACGGGAAAATATTTCTAAGGGACATTCCGGTGCGTTGTGCATACCATAGCCATCACACAGATATTGCAAGTACTCAGATAAAAGATCATCTACGCGATTTAAAAGAAAACCTGCAACCAGTTCAAGTTCATCCTATAGTGTCTTCAGTAACTGGAGAATTTGGAAGTAAAAAAGATTTTGTAACAGCAGAATATTGGGAGCGCAACATAAGAGAAACTGTGCTTTTCTCTCAAGCTATTGAAGCAACATACAAAGAGAATATGACAAATGTTTATTTAGAAATTGGACCAAAACCTGTTTTAAAAACTCATTTAGAAAACATATTTCCTAGAGGAAAAGTCCATGGTATTATATCTATGGCAACAAACACTGGAAAACTATTTTTACTTGAAAGTCTTTCAAAACTTTATGAAACTGGTGTCAATCCAACGTGGGAAAATATTGTCAATTATCAATACAATATTACGGATATCCCACGTTATCAATTCCATAAACAAAAGACCTTTTTTGAACCAGAATCTAGAACAATGAAGAACCAAGGAATAATAAAGGAAGAATCCATTCATCTTTTTATTGAAAGAACAAGGAAAGACGATGTTTTTCGAGTTCGAATTTCACCAGAGAGTACTCCGTTTTTATATCAGCATTTTGTTTCCAAGCACATTGTTGTACCAGGTGCGTTTTATGCAGAAATTGGTTTCGAAGTTGGAAAACAATTTTTCAAAACTTCGGTTCAGTCACTACAAATTTCTACGACATTCATGCGTCCAGTGAGATTGATAGAAAAGCAATCCAAAATACTTTTTGTAAAAGTTAAACAGTGTTCACATGATAAAATAGATTTGAATATTAACGATGGAAAAGATGAAGTAGCAAGTTGCATCGTAAAAATTCAAACAAAGCTAAACAAAAGATCATTCATAGATATCCAAAGAATAAAACAAAGATGTCATTTGGAACAATCAGACGAAAACACATACATGAACCTGGCAAATTTAGGTTTTTCTTACGGCGATGAAATACGATTTCTCGGAAAAGCAGTTAAAAATGATGAAGAATGTTTAATTGAAATTAATTCTTCGGACATGATTTTGAAGGATTTAAAAGATACGAATATTCATCCTGCTATATTGGATGGGCTTTTACAAACGCCAGGGGTACTTGAGAGGAAAGAGGAAGACCACAGAACTCTTTTACCGGCTGGTATAGGTAGAATTGAATTGCAACGGCCTCCAACCAAAAATATGTACGGATATACGAGCGTAAAATCGAAAACTAATCAGGAACTAATTTACAATGCACTTTTACTTACCCAAGATGGATCAGTTATACTGGAAGTGAAAGATTTCACTGTACGTTTTATTGATGTAGAAAACAATTCAAATGATTATGATCGAGGAAAAGTCATTTGGAAAAAAATTAGTTTTGAGAAGGATATGAAGTCAGAAGAGAAGAAAAGAAAATATCTCATTATATCTTACAACAAGAATGAAAGTGAAATACTGGCGTCATACCTAGAAACTGATATGGTGTCAACCAGACTCGCCATCAGTCTAGCAAAGGAAGAAGAGTTAGAAAACACGATATCAGCATTTTGCGATGGACATGAAAACAACCGCAACGATTTGAGAATACTTTTTCTTCCTGGTAGACATGATAATGTTGAAGAAACTGGAGAAAGCATATTCACCAGAACTTTAGATACCTCAAAATGTTTCCTACATTTAACGAAAAAAATTCTTCAAATGAAAGCACATCAAATTCCTATATTTGTTGTAACACAGGCAACGCAATCCCAATACATCAATAGTCCTGACACTAAAATCAACGTTTTTGGATCTGAACTGTGGGGGTTTACGCGGTCAGTTTTGCAAGAATCAAATCTTTGTATTTACCTTCTAGACGTCTTTCCTAGTATCGAGACAAATTTAGAAACATTACGAGATGTACTGTTACATACACCACATGCATCAGAACTTGCAATTTACAATGGCTCTGTCTTGGTTAGTGAATACATAACATTTCCAGATGTCTCAACAGAGGCACAACTCATTCCTTGCACTCAAGACGAATTATGCAGAGTTGAACTTAGAAGTCACAATACAGAAAAAATCGAAGACCCATTTTTGTTATCAAGTGAAACGATTCCTTCATCTGCTGACGAGTACAAAACCCTGCATATAGAAGAAGCATGCATACATAGTCAAGAGTTATTTCCTGCAGTTCTACAAATCTCATTTGAAGACAGCGTGTGGCCCGAAGACCACGCAGTTGGTTATGGTGCACTGACAATAGAGGTAAAAGGATACATTACTAATGGATTCGCTGAAACTTCCCCAAAAGGGTTAGAAAGAAAAGATATGTATATAGCCTGTTACCCTGTTAATATATCAAATTATGTATCAATTCCAAAGGAATGCATTTGTAGACTTGCAGATATGCCTTTCTACAAACCTGGTTTATTATCAACACTCAACATACTGTGGTGCATAGATCAACACTTGTTAGGCTGTGAAAATATTTGCATTTTAGTTCAAAACGAGAATTCCATCGTTGGAAAACTTTTAGAGTTCATACTGAGAAGCAAAGAGAAAAGAAAAGTTTCCACTGTGACAACAAAATCTATTAAGACAACCGAAATTAGCACCAATCAATCTGTGGTTGTGTTAGATAAGTTACCGCCTTTCTTCTGGAAATCACTTGCTCCAAATTTGGTCGATATCTTGAAAATAGTCTCCATCAGACCATTTCTACCTGTTTATTTGACAAGGGTTATTAAACGTATTTGCCCAGGAGTTGAAATTATATCGTTGGAGACAGATTACATCTTTGATCACAACAACCTTAAAAAAGTAATCCCTAAAGTTAGTTCTTTCATGCAATTAACTGAAATTCAAAAGGATAAAAACCTGCTGCGTTCTTTAATAAACGCACAGTCAAGCGCAGAAAACGATACCATTCCTTTAGGATGCAAGACAATATGTTTTACAAATGGAAGAACTGAGAATATACCCACACTTTCTCTTCGGCGTCCTGTTTCGGAAATGTTCCGAAAAAATGCTTGTTATATTGTTGTAGGAGGTCTTACAGGCTTAGGCTGGGAAATTGTATTGTTTTTGGTTAAACATGCAGCAGGTCATATCATAACCATGTCCCGAAGACCCCCAAACAAATCAAAACTTCAGGAAATTGAAAATATAAATAAGTCATCCGACTCCAAAATTGTACCACTTTCGGTTGATGTTTGCGACTTTACGTCGTTGCAAAATGCTGTGGCGGAAATTAAAATAAGATGCCCAAATTTACCAGTAAAGGGTATATTTCATGGAGCAGGTGTTTTAAGGGATGTAATATTCTTCAAAATGACCGAAAATCAAATGAAAGAAGTCTATTTGCCAAAAATACAAGGTACATGGAATTTACATTTAATATCACAAGAAATGCCTCTAGATTTTTTTATTTTACACTCTTCAATTACATCAGTCATTGGAAACTTTGGACAAAGTAATTACGGAGCAGCTAACTCATTTATGGACACTATTGCGATTTACAGAAATTCTCTTGGTCTATGTGGCCAAAGTATTAACTGGGGACCTTTGTCTGTAGGAATGGCAGCAGATGATCCAAATGTCAAAAATGAATTAACGAAAAGAGGATATGAGCCACTTAGCATAGATGATATCCATAAATGTCTGAAAGAATCAATTCAGATGAACTATCCACAAGTATCATTTGGAAAATTTGACTGGAAGATAATACTACAGGGTATGGCAAATACTGATGTTATGGAAAACTTTAATAAAATCAAGTTTCGTACAATTGCAGAAACATTTAAAGAGCCCATGGCCATAGTTTCAAATGATAAAGACCCTTCCAAATACAGGGTTGAATGGAATGGTATTTTAGAGGACAAATCGGAAGATCAGAAATCAAAGTGTATAGATTTTGTGAGAAAAATAGTTTCTCAAGTATTTGCAGTTGACATCACAATTGTCGATTCCCAAACTACTACTCTTTCTCTCGGTATTGACTCAATGCTGGCAATGACACTTGTGAATAAATTATATGAAGCAACAGCCATAAAACTGCCAGTCATTGATTTGATGGCAGAAGATTTAAACGTTGTTCAGATAGCAGAATATTTTCTAAAGCATAAAGATAATTCGTTACAGTCAAACACCGACGGAGTGGATTTGAAAATCGTAGAAACAATGACCCCCTACGAAAATGGCATATATCAAATATACCTTAGAAATCCATCTGACCCTTCACTTATCACATATGTTGATATTGAGGTATCGGAAAGTATTTTAGGACCTGAAGGGTGGCGAAACGTTGTAAAGCAAGCATCTTTAAAACATCTTTGTCTGCGTACCCTTTTTGTCCCAGACAAAGAAAGTGGAATTAGGTACAATGTTAAAAAAGTTGTAATCAATCCAGAACAGTTGGAAGTGGACATAAAAATCGTAGACATTAAAGAACTTACGCATAAAGAAAGAATACCAAGACAATACCATACATTTGATCCATCAACAGACACTCCTTTGAGAGTATTGTTTTCAAGAGGAGAAAACGTAAACCGAATACGGTTTTTATTCAATATGCTAGCGTTTGATTTGAAATCTGTTTGGTTATTTCTTATGGATGTAACTCAAAAAGATGATTTAATCAATGAAGCTGAACTAAAAATGAATCATGCAAATATTTTTGCCTCAATGGATAAGAAATTAAGACTTGATAGACCAAGACTGAAATCATTTTGGCTTCGTCAGTTACAACAACCGTTTGAACCAACGACACTTGGTAGTGTAAATACAGTGAAGTTAGATTTTCATACATTTACCTTTAAGAAGTTGCGATTGCCAAAGGAACTCTGCATTAAACTGATGGAAAATCTTGAAAAAAGAAACTTGACTCTGTTTCAGATAATGGTCACTCTTTACCAATACATATTGTTTCTTTTATCAGGAAAGACACATATTACCATAGTGGTATTAAGCGACATGAGATTACACTTTCATGAATTTGACAAGACGATTTGCAGATTCACAAATCCAATTCCCTTATCAATGAATTTTTCTGACCTCAAAGAATCATTTGAAACATGTGTCTCTAAAAATGCAACTAGTATCAAAGCTCAGATTGCACATGGTGAGCTACCATTCTCTGAATTACTGGAACTTGTGAATATTCCATCACCAGACATTGTTCATCGCCACCAGCTAACGATGGAAGATACAACGCCGCTAAATACTATTTCAGCAAAGCATGAAAATAGATTTAAAGTAATGAGGAAAGTAACTGGAAATTACAACAATGAAACTGCACTGTATGTATGGCATGACCAACAGTTATCATACATTGAGTTTGAATTAGGATACAATACACAGATAATGACGGAGGATGATGCTGAGTTTGCGCTCAGATCCCTTTCGAAATTACTAGATATTTTTCAGAATAATGCAAAAATCGAACTGAACAGGATTGACTTACAACCCAAAATGGAATCAAGTAGGATTGACCTACAGACAAACCTAATACCAGCCCCTATAAATACGATTGAAGCAAATGGCATTGATAAAACTGAAAAAAGCATGCAATCTATTATGCTCAGTGACACCAATGAGAATGGCAATATCACATACCAAAATAACGGGGGTAAGTGTACGTTTGCCTTATGTTAATAATTAAACAACAACGAGAGTGTTTTTGGAACATTTAAATCTTTGTCAAGTTTATGTTTTTTATTAATAAGACTTGTTTGTACAAGTCATTTTTTCTTGATTTATTTTATAAAGTCATTTGTATTTTCCTTTGTTCCAATATATATATATATATATATGAAATGTTTTAACACTTTAAATCTACATCAATTTAGATAATATAAAAACTGTTTTAGTCAAAAAAAATCATCGAGTATCATGTATATCTTACCAATTACAAGTTGGACGAAATGTTTTACTGCCATCATGCCAAACTTAACACCTATTTGGAGAGCATGCAAACGACGCAAATTTTTCATGAGTTGTAAAGGGTTAAATTTTAAATCATGCTCTCCATAACCTCATGGCTTATCATGAAGTAAAATTTCATTTCTAATATGTGCTATCTATCAAAGACACAAAAAAACATAATCTCATGGAAGAAAAGTGAAAAATTCCATTTCTTATATTTCTTTCACGAAAAAAAATTCATTTTATTTCATTTTATTTTATTATTTATTTATTTATTTATTTATTTATTATTATTATTATTATTATTATTATTATTATTTTGTCATTTACATTCATAGCTTAGCATCAAATGGCGGTTAGAAAATCATTTTGTTGGAACAGCATTGGCTTTGACCGACAGGAAGCTCTGTCGTCTTAATTTATCATCTCCGTTATGACGGACATAAAGCTCCGCCCAAATCCGTTGACACTTTATGGAAAAAATTATCCCTAAGTTAAATTTAAACTCTTTTTATTTATTTTTATAATATGCTATATTTTTATTGCATTTTCAAATTGAATTTTAAAAAAAACACCTAGTAAAATGGTATTTGTTGAATTAATTGCAAATTTATACGCATGTTAGGTCATGTTTGTGACGTCAAACTCTGCCACGTCGCATGAGTATCTCCATGAGGTTATGATGATTGTTTTGATAAGGTGTTTCATATTAAGGAAAATAAAATGATTGTCGATGCTATACTATGGATGTATAGATGTATAACATAGATTTATTGAAACAAAAGATGAATATACATAAGTATTTTACAGTCGCAATAACAATCGTTGCTTTGATTATTTGTTGTTCGCAAAGATAACGTATGAAAAAAAGTTATTTCTTTTTTATATTGAATATTTCCTAACTTAAATAAACGTAAAACTAATTTTATAATGTAATATTAGAAAAAATATTTAAAATAAAAAGGGCAGTTTTGAGTTACCAGTATTTAAGGCCAAAACCAAAAGTAACAACACTTAGCATATATAGAATTTTCTATATACCTATGTCTTCAGCAGACGCCTGTTTATGTAAACTAAAACATCTGTAGTAAAAAAATGTCATTAAAAAACTTGCATATTATATAAGCTGCTACTCTACTCTTGTTTTAACAGCATTTGTTTATAAGCAGACAACGAGAGGATGGGATCACATCGTGTATCTTGTTGGTGGAGAAAGAAAACTATCTGATACAGTAGAAAGGTTTCTCTGTTGGGGTGCCGACGCATACAGAATTAAAAAACACCTGTCCATCTTTGATGTAGAGGCTTTTGACATGAAAATAATTAACCGTAATTATATTTTCATTTTTTCGTTAATATTAAAAGTCCAGTTAAAATTACAGGGAAATTATTTAATTCAGATTTTCAAAGGTTTGACTTTGTAACTTTACAAATGAACTGTAATAAATAAAAACAATTTTCTACTATCCTTATCTTAAATGTATATTACGAGTCTTTTCAATTCTATTTTCAATAGTTTTAATATTTATGCACCTGAGTTTTACTGTTTCATGAAACCATTTATGTTAGAAATATTTCGGAATTTTTGGATTATACAATCTTGATTAATGAATGTATAGCAATTTCCTTTAATGTACTTAGTTCTTTATATTTGCAGATAAACCATCGCTGATTATTAAAACCACCCAAAGGAATTTTATATTCCGTGCTTCATCCGCACAAATCTTAGAATCATGGATGTCTTTACTCAAAGAAGAAATCGGAGAAAAATAGGAAAAAGATTGATGAAACAATATCGTTTTACGATTATTCCTTGAAATAACTATTTACTTGTTTGATAGTTATTAGTTGTGAAGTTGTACACATACGAGCGACTGCTTACAGTTTTTGTACCAGCTTTTGATTTTTATTTAATTTTATTTTATCATACATATGTAACCACACACCTATTCGTCTTTTAATTCATTTACAGACATCGTTTATGTACGTTTTACTGTATTTATATGTATTTTATAATAATCAGCAAGTCCGTTATTTTTTATTATTATTATTGTTGTTGTTGTTGTTTTTATAAATAAATGTAGTTTCTAGTTAGCATAATATTAACAATTAGTTTGCATAATATCAGCAGATTTATATGATTATTTTGATAAAAAGTTGTTATTATATAACCGTGGATTTTATAAACAGGATTTATTTGTAGATGAGGATGGCGACCAATAGGATAGAATGTATGAGAATATAATTTTTGTTTTGAAATATACAATATGCCAAAAAAATTAATATTTCGTATTTTGTTTTATCAATGTTGTAAAACAATTTTTAAATGCCATACGCCATGGATTTTTTTTCTTTTTTTCTTTTCTTTTTTTTTTTTTTTTTTTTTTTTTTTTTTTTGTAATCAATTTTTCATTTAGTTATAATTTTAACATACATTCTTAACCCTATAATTGGCAGTAAATTTTACAATACTGTACCATGATATCAATGTAAAAATTCGGTAAATTACAAAAAAAAAAAAGGCAAAAAGTATTACCTATATATTTAGTAACTTAGAAAACAGGTTGAGGTACATGTATATAAAATTCGAATATATGTTATCATAGCAACAGAAACTCATGAAATTGACCGATTTTTGGGGAAAATCGATTTTCCCCTGTACCGTTATTATAATCAACCATTTAAAGATATATATATAGAGAGAGAGAGAGAGAGAGAGAGAGAGAGAGAGAGAGAGAGAGAGAGAGAGAGAGAGAGAGAGAGAGAGAGAGAGAGATGCTCTTGATTAGCAGAATGTTAAAGCAAATCCATATATTACATTATAGAGGACAAGGAGTTAATTTCGGAATTTAGAAGTCAGTCGAATTTGCTTCTACAGTTTAAATTATTTTTATAAGCCAAAGTAATTTCTCAAAATGATGTCATCACAAACTCATACATCACTCATAATGATATTCTGACCAATTTATTATCATTATTATTATGAATACTACTTCTAATAAGAATATTATTATTATTATCATTATCATCCGATGTCTTGTTTATCAAATTGTTGTTTTCCGAACCTTTTTAATCTCTCTCTCTCTCTCTCTGTGTGTGTGTGTGTGTGTGTGTGTGTGTGTGTGTGTGTGTGTGTGATTTTTTATTTATTACAAACTGTTGATGAAGAATTGTATTTGTAAGATGACTTGCACTGTGATATGTAATTTAATGGCATAGCTGTATATTTTACATCTTAAGTTTGAAAAAAAAAACTTTTTTCATGTGCTATATTTGAATTTATATGAAATAATGCAGTCATAAGTAGCACATGATAAGAAATTGTCATGTGCTATTTTTAAATGCATTATTTCATAACAATGCAAAAGTAGCCCATGAAACTTTTATTGATATTTTTTATTCCGAATACTAGTATGTAATTCAAATAATTGTTTTAAATGTTCCTTTGGGTGAATATAATTTTTATAGAGATGTTTTTAATCAGGATACGTATTTTAATATCGTATTTTTGATTTATAAAAATATTATTCGGATTTTTTGTTAAAAAGAACTTTTGTATATTTTATTCTTTTTTGAAATAAATTATTTAATGTTGTACTTTTATTAAGTATATATTGTTAACAATTGCTGATTTTTACTTATATTAAATGCGAACAAAATATTATTTTATCATTGTTACTTGACAAATGTATGTATCGCTGAAGCTGTAAAAAATCTCTTTCTCATACCGTATGAAAAAAAAAATAAGTATTAGTGTTTTCCTATTAAAAGCAATTGCAATTTCAAATTACATAAATTATGAATTTACAATCTTGCACGAAAAAGTTCGAAAAATCATTTGCTACAAAAGTCATCGTATATCGGAATGGTTTATATCACTAAATATCTGCTTAAGCAGGAATTTTCTTTCGTTAAACGTTAAAACTTTAAAATTTTGAGTCATTGTTGCCTGATATATGACGCATGCTGAAAATAAAAAAAGATAAGGATGACTTTCATTATAAATTAGTTGCTGCATTCAAAGCTCGGTTCGTTTGTTGAATGTTGTTTCACGAAGCAACATGTTCTTTTAAGCTTTTCGAGAGAAATTTTATTTCATTTATATTATATGAAAAATTCAAAATACAAGTTCATTCTGTATACCAGATAGTACAAGTAGGTCTGAATAACTGCTCAAGTTCAACACTTGTTTACTTTTGTCAATGTTTCTTTGCATATACTTAAAGAAAGCTGATGAATTACTCGACAACACTAGCATTTGATAAAAACCGATCAAATAGATTTTTTCAAAAAAAAATCTAGTTCAAACCATTACACCAGCTAATTCTTGAGACATTGTTTCAGTAATATTTTGATATGGCATCGCATGCTGTCATGAAACTAGAAAGAAACGATAATTTAGTTGAATTTTGAAACGGGGTATAAGGTGATATTTGTTTTTTAAATGATGTTGAATATTTTATATTTAAAAAAAATTCTAAATATATGTTGTTTTAGTTGACTTAAATGCCAAAAATTGGTTGACTTTTGTATTTAAATATACAATATATGGAATATTAACACTGAAGTAATAAACAGATTTATGACTGTTTAGTTGCATTTTTTGTACATGTAACAGTTACTATTTATTAGGCTATATCATATAGTACAATTCTCGAGGGTTGACCAAAAATATATATAAATACCTAATATTGAGAAACTGCAAAAATTAACGCGAAATTAAAAACATTTTGGCATATAAGAGTGTCATATATACTTGTTATATTTGTAAAAATGAGAAGAATAGAAGAATAGAATAGAACGTTCCCGTTCGCGTAGTAATACAAATTACCATATGGATTGGATTTGTTTTATGGTGTTTTACGCCCCAAATCAAGCTTCTTTCACTTAAACCGAGGCGGCCAGTTCTTGGATAGTGGGTGAAATTGAAGTAACCGATGAAACACTGCTGACCTTCAGCAAGCGAACTGACAAACTTCCCCACTCTAAGATCGGTGAGTAGGATTCAAACCATGACGCTGAGAGATACTGATATCTGTAAACGTGTTTTAGACTAATCAGTATGCAACAGGCAAATACACCCCTAGCCCGGTTAATTATCCTTTGCAAGGGTTGAACCTGTCGATACTCTGTCCTCCAAATGCTAAGCAAGCCCCGGTCAAAAAAGCAATATGTCAACTTATAAAGTTTTATACATGTATGACCCGGATGTATTAAATCCAACTACTCCCTGCTCGCGACAAGGACACTCTGACAATGAGTCACCGAGGCTGAGTAAAAAGTTTATAAATTAAAAGACAAATTAAGTTTTCGTCTACTGAATACCTTAAAATTAATGTCAGCTACTGTACATCTCACTGAATGCAATACCTTGTTTCCTATAGCATGGTTCGTGATAAAATTACGTTTGTAACAAATTTCCTTCGAAACAGAGCAACTGATGGCATTATTTCAAAGGGAAAATGACCGACGTGAATAAGAAATTCCTTGATAAAATATTTATCTTGACAACGGTCAGGAATGAAAGTTATATTAATCTTGAGTGGTGTCTTAATTAGATGAATGAAATAATGGGAAATAGGGTAAATAAATAAAAGACAAATTATAATTTCACTTCAACGCCAACTGGTACTGTTAATGCACAAATGTATTTAAGATTGGAGTACGCTTACAAAAAAAGACACATTTTAAAACGGGACACATGGGTGTTCGAGAACATCTGGTAGAAGGTTGACAGTAATGGTGTTTAACGTCCCAGTCAAGAATACAGTACAGGTCTGTCGAAAGTTTAACACTGAGCTGACGAAAAGGAGCCGAGACTCAGCTGCCAAGGGGGCGATCTGTAGACATCAAGTGGCCGAGAAGTTGTGAACTAACGGCCCCTCGACAACTGTAGCTATCCAAAACTCGGCTACTCGGTAGTCTTCCTCGGCGCTTTGAACTGTCCACGGCTCGACAGTTCATTCGGCCTCCAAGGAAGCCGAGTTGAGTAATGGTGTTTAACGTCCCAGTCAAGAGTATTTCACTTATATCGAGACGTCGCCAGCTATAGGCGAAAGTGCAGAAATTTTGCCTGTGCGTTGCGCTGATGGCATTATACAGCAGGGTTCTTTATCGTGCCACGCCGTGACACGGGACCTCGTTCATTTTAAGTTCCCATCCGAAAGAACCGTGACTTTCATTTCGTAATGCCGAGTGCTTGGCGAAAGAAAAGTCACTACCCACTTCCAAGTCTTGGGTCAGACCTGGCCGGGGTTCGAACCCACGACCTCCCACTTACGGAGCAAGCACTCTACCAACTGAGCTACCGCAGTGGTTAATTGAAAATCTGAGAGATCAATTGTATATATAATAATAATAAGATATATCATTCGGTAATGATAAGGACTTTTAAGTGCAAAATAAATATTTTAAATAAATAAAAATAATAATAATAACTAATTTAAAAAATAATAAATAAATGAATAAAATAAATGGATGGTGGAAAAGATACATATGTGATTTTTTCCCCAGCAATTTACATCTGAGAGAGATTAATTGTATATAATAATATAATAATAATAAAACATATCATTCGTTAATGATAAGGAATTTAAGTGCAAATAAAAAAAACTAAATAAATAAAATTATAAATAATAAATTAAAATAATAAACAAATAAATAAATAAATAAATAAATAAATAAATCAATCAATCAATCAATCAATCAATCAATAAATAAATCAATAAATAAATAAATGTACGGTGGAAAAGATACATATATGTTTTTTCCCAGATTTGTATAAATTATTACATTCCATTATGAAGCGGGATTTTAAAAACAAAAAAACTGGACCACTGCCATCGCAGTTTTGATTTAGTCATTAAATGTACCTATACAGGTAAACATCAGTGTCACCTTCCTAATCTGTTAATCCCCTACCTGGCTTATATACACGACTTTCAAATCTTCTCGGTACGGTTCATTCCAAGTTCAAGTTCTTTATTCCTCACATTGTATATTTACAACATAGAGGACATCTAAGTAACAAACATATATAATAATCAATTTACATGCACGAGTTTATTACTTACAATATACATAATTAACCCGGAGGGGAGACCCTCTCGTTAATAATACTTATAAATTTAATTAGGTTATTCAGAACTGACAATTTTTTGGTAGAGATAAGGGTACGATATTGCAAAATATTAGGATTGAATATAAAATACGAAGGTATATAAACTTTTCTAATTTCAGATAAAACATTACAGTTCATAATATAGTGGAATTCATCAATGGTAGCCACCATTTTGAAATTTTGCACCTTTAGGTAAGTTTTTAAACGTTGGCTAAGTGGGAATTCAAGATCAGTTGTAGGATTAAGCAAAAACAATAGGTTTTAATTACAGGTGTGAGGGTATAGTCTGTTTCTGGAAAATGAATATGAAAATATTTATGTTTTACATTCTTAAGAGATATATATATGTATCAAGTTATAATTTTATGTTAAAAACTAAATTCACCTTAAAATGAAAATTTAACTTTGTGCACATCAAGATAATATTTACAAGAATACTTTTTACAATGCAATCTCAGAACTGGCTCTCTTGTACTTAAGTAAAAGAATCTTGACTCTGTTATAAAAAACAATTACCCCACTCTTTATAATGTAATAATTTTCTTTAAAATATAACTTATTTATTTATCTATTTATTTATTTATTTTTATTTATTTATTTTCCAAAATAAAATGAATTAATTAATTTAAAAAATAATATTAAAAAGGGAAAAGTATTTATTTTAATCTGAAATAATATTGGCAATATGTTACAGTACAGTATCTTTATGTCGTTTTGAATTTCATGTTTATCAACTGAAGGAAGTTTGTATGTTAAAATCTCCTTGAGCTCTAAATTTTTAACACTGGTTAAAGTTAGTTGGCCATTTGGATTTATCTACTGATTAAATAGACAAGCTATTTGAGTTGATTTTCTACTGCTTTATAAATCCACGAAGATTTAACATGTTAACAAGAAGTTAAAACCTAGTTTTAAAACATAATGTATACAAAATCAAATGGTACCAATATTCAAAACTTCTAGTGATGATGGCCGTTTACTGGTTTTGAAAATAAATACCAATATTTATTTAATAGTCTGGTTATCTTTTGTCTGATTTGGAAAAAACATTAGCGCAACAAATATAAATGCAAGGAACAAACTCAAAATATTACTATTACCTTCCTGAATATGAGGAAATTAGGAGACTTGTTTAGTGTGTGTTCTCGTATCACACCTATGATATCTGTCATTTCTTAAAAATTCAGCTGTGAAATAAAACATTCATATAAAGATTACAAAAGGCTTAATTTATGTGCAAAATGGATGTTTTTTTCGGAAAGACTTCCTTTTGTACCCTCCACTAAAATATAGGTTTCAACTAAAATGATATAAAAATAATAAATTCATGCCATTTTGAACATTTCTGTAAAAAATAATTTTTCAAAAATTTTACATTGAATTTAATGGGTGGGGGGGGGGGTACAAAAGGAAGTCTTACCTTTTTTTCTTTCTAAATAACAAATAACATTGTATTTGGAGTAAAATTTTACAATACAGATATACAAATCTGAATGAAAACAAAAAATTTAAGTCTTCTTTTGCCTATTTTAACCAGAAGAATAAAAAATCAATTTGAATAAAATTCATAATTAATATTTCATTCTTTAAACTGATTTCACCATATTATGAGAGAAGTATCCTGGAAAAGACTATAGCAAAAGATCTGAATTGTTTATTTAACAATGTTGACTAAGTTGGAATGAGAAATTTTAAAATGTTGGCTAAGTGGGAAGACACCCTCGGTACCAAGACAAAAGAATGTCGAACAAACGGAGTTTTATTTCTAAAGACACATTGTCTCCGATATCGGCCAGACTCCTGTCATCAAGCATTTTCATTTCGGAAAAAGGTCGCATAAAACGCTGCAGAAACATGTTCATTGACAATGTTGATATATGAATATTATCTTCCCTACTGATTTTCTCTTTGACTTACTCCAGAAATAGATAATCTCACGATTTTTTCTCTAAAATATGGCGATATACGCGTAACTGCAGGCATGTTTACTGAATTGATGATTTCTAGCTAACGATCGATGGGTCGAGTGGCCGAAAAAGTGCCGAGCAGCCGAAAAGTGGCCGAAAAACAACCGATTGATGGACAGAAGCTTCCGAAAAGGTGCCGAGCTGTAGATTACTATTGGCCGAGACATAACTGCCGAGGCGTCGAGACGAGCTGCCGAGTCAGCACTAATTCGGCACTAAAGTGTTAAACTTGCGACAGGCCTGTACTGAATTTCACTTATATTAAGACGTTGCCAGCTATAGGGGAAAGTGCAGAATTTTTGCCTATACGTTGCGCTTATGGCATTATACAGCATGGTTCTTTATCGTGCCACGACTACAGTGAAACGTCACCTCGTTTATTTTAAGTTCCCATGCGAAAGAACCGTGACTTTCATTTCTAAATGCCGAGTGCTTGGCGAAAGAACAGTCACTACCAACTTTCAAGTCTTGAGTCAGACTTGGTAGAAGGGAGATAACCACTAAAAAGTATAATACACTAACTACTTCGTATAACTCAGTTTGTAGCTATAAGAGTGCTCGCTTCGTATGTGGGAAAACGGGGGTCGATACCCGGCCGGGACTGACAATGACTTGAAAATTGGTAGTGACTGTTCTTTCGTCCAGCACTCGTTATTTAGAAATCAAAGTCACGGGGTCCTTGGAATGAGACATTAAAAACTGATGCGTCGTGTCACGACAGCCGCTAAAGAACCCTCCCTGCACATTGTCCTAAGCACACTGCAAATGTCAAAATTTCTGCTATTTTACCCAAAGCTGGAGACGTATCGATATAAGAGAAGTATTCTTGACTGGGACGTAAAACCCCATTAAATCAATTAATTAATCAATGTAGCAAGACTGAATCCAAGGATTATGCAGTTTACTGTATATTCTCAGTTCCAAATTCTAATACTGTTATAGTCAAAGTCTATAACATTAAGTATTAATAATGAAAGAAAATGATGAATTCTGAGAGAGAGAGAGAGAGAGAGAGAGAGAGAGAGAGAGAGAGAGAGAGAGAGAGAGAGAAAGAGAGAGAGAGAGAGGAGAGAGAGAGAGAGAGAGAGAGAGAGAGAGAGAGTGTTTCAGTAAAAATTCTAACGTTACAAAATTCTATAGTCTGTTTTAAAAATTAGACCCCGCGAATTGAGTGATAATTCCCGAACCGCGAACTTAAAGACCTGCGAACTTAAAGATCCGCGAAATTAAATACAATTACAGTAATTTAGAATAAAATTTGTACTATAGAGCAAATACACCTTCCAAATCTATAGGAAAGAAAAATTATTATACATATATTCTTTTAGACAAATAGGCAAATAAAATAGTATGGTACTTTGTGATAATGTTGATATAGGCGATTACTCACCCCCCTCCCCTAAACCCCATTTGATTAAAAATAAAATAAAATAAATTTAAAATAAAAATTTCATAATGTGTTATTTAAAAAAAATAAAACAAATGTTTTCTCTTATAAATATAACAATCGTGAACAGTCAAGCGTCTTTATGAAGTGAAGCTCTTCATGCCAAATTTGTACCCAGAACACGCGGTATCATAAAGTGACCATAGTTTAGTTTAAACAATGTTTTATTAATTTGTATGTACGAACAAAAAGAACAAACAAACTGTAAACTGGATTCAGGAACAAGCGAAAGCTTATATCAACCCGTCTCCAGAACAACTGTACAATATACTGTAAATCAACTTTTATTAACAACGGTTAACCTCATCTAAATCAATGTGTTAATGTAAGCACTATCAAGCTATATAATTTTGGTTAACAGTAAACTAATAAATGCTAATTCACAGTAATTCAACATATAATAGCGACCATAAAAGTGACCATAAACAATATCATTTCTCATATTTCCAATTAATATTCTTATATCTAATCTGCTATGTAGACTTAAAAATATTACTGCATTTCATGTTTGTTATTTTACTATCTCCGTTGATTTTGGATGCATCCTGCATCTCGATAAAGTATGACGTCATTGATGACAAGTGACCCCGCATATTCCTATTTATAAAAATAATAACTAATCCGTTCAATGGAGTGCAATTGTTTTCTTGACAAAATTAAACGATTACATCATGAAAATTAAAAAAAAGTCATCTATGCATATTGAAGTTAAAAGTACAATTTGTGAAAAAAAAACGCCAAGAAGTTTGGGAACTGACTTGTAGTGTAAGAGATGCAACGCAATGGTGATTTGGTTGCATCCAGTAAAACCGTTTCTTTTACTAAACCAGACGCAGCAGATGTACATATTTTGGCGTTTGATCGTATCAACGGACATACCAGAGACTTTCCTGTGTCTGGCATAGCTTCTATAGATGCCTCATTCTTGTTATTGCTATAAAACACCATCTCACGTGTTTGAATGCTTGCATCAGTCATTGCCTGAATGCAAGTTGATCTAATGGAATGTGCCCTCAATAAATCTTTGCGTTAATTTTGCTTTTTAATAATAATAATAACCGAGTAGGGATTATTTAACAATGATATCGTGTCCTAGCACAACCCAAAATAGAAATAAAGAGAGAAAGAGAGAAGAGAAAATCGTGAACCTGAATGAGGTTATGATATGACCTCTTGAAAGAAGGATAAAAAGTAACGCCATTTTATAATGATAACCCGTACCCGGCTTCACTAACCAAGACAAAAAACTGTCACTCAATCATTTATTGATCAGGCCCCAGTTTCACAATCATTCACTCAGCTGAGTGAACACTCAACTCAAATATTCCCATTTTTCTGTCATCAATATTTTAAAAATTTCAAGTTTTACGATAGAATTTTTCGTTTTATTCAACAAACCTTCACTAAATAGTTTAAATGTTACATTAGATGTTCAAATGTCTTAGAAATTGACATTGAAATATTCCAGACTTTGAGTTGAGTGTACACTCAGGTGAGGGAATGATTGTGAAACTGGGGCCTGACTAAGTAATATAATGGTAAAGCCAAAGCATATAACGATGAAAGCAATTAATATCATGATAAAATGAATTCATACATAACTTTTGTACCATATAAGACAGCTATGGCGTAGAATACACTGACTTTGCGATATTTGTGATTGCCAAAGTAAATTAATTACAAAAATGTTATAAGAGTTGTTTCTCTTACCTTATCAAACAATTTGGCTGTTTTGTATTATTGCGAGTGGCATTTCAAAACGAAGTTTAATATTTTTACGCCAAAATAAAATAACATCAAAATTTCGTTCAATTAAATTTTATCAATGAAAAATTAAATTAACTATGGTGTCATATAAAATACACCATTAAATGCAATGTAATACCATGCAATGCAGTTAAAGGACATATTCAATACACAAATGATAGTTTATTTAAATTACATGTTTGTATGACATCACAATACAATACAATACAATACAATACAATACAATACAATACAATACAATACAATACAATGCAATGCAACGCAACACAACACAACACAACACAACACAACACAACACAACACAATACAACAAAATGCATCACAACACAATGCGATACAATACAATACAATACAATACAATAATTTTGATTCTGACTCAAACATCATGATTTTTGCTTTTTATGCGTTAACTATAAAAATTATTTCTATTCCGTTATTTGATATATACGTGTTTCCTTATTTCACAGATTTTAAATGCTTAGTTTATGTTTTTACCCTAACATTGAAGTATTGATTTGCACTATATAAAGTTCATTGACACAACACATGATTTCGTAGTACTTTATAAACATTTTCATTTCACGCCAATTTGTTATTTCTACACAATGTTGATAAACTTTGAAGCTAATTGTCTGATAAAAACAAGCCAGTCGGATTTGATTTACAAAAGACATATTCAATTTTTCTTAAGAAGTAACATAGTGAAAACGACATATTAGGAATTAAAAGATGTTCACTTCATTTTGATTTGGTGAATGTTCACTGGTATTTATTTGCTGTTTATTAGGTTAAAGTTCACTGACAGCTACAAGCTGTTAATTGGCTTAATGTTCAGTGGATGTTCACTGACATCCACCTAGCCGTTTATTTGGTAAATGTTCATTGGCTAGTTATTAAGCGAATGTTCACTGACATTCACTAGTCGTTTATTTGGTATAATGTCATACTAGTTATTTAGTGGATGTTAATTGACATTCACTGGCCGTTTATTTGGAAAATGTTAATTGGCAAGTTATTTAGCGGATGTTCACTGACATTCACTGGCCGTTTATTTGGAAAATGTTCATTGGCTAGTTATTTAGCAGATGTTCACTGACATTCACTAGCCGTTTTTTGGTAAATGTTCATTGGCTAGTTTTTTAGCAGATATTCACTGACATTCACTGGCCGTTTATTTGCTAAGTGTTCATTGGCTAGTTATTTAGCGGATGTTCACTGACATTCACTAACCATATATTTATTTGGTATATTTTCATTGACTAGTTTTTTAGCGGATGTTCATTTAAAAGTAGTTAATTTTGTAAATTTATGTTCATTGGCTAGTTATTTAGCGCATGAACACTGGCATGATGAGTGTTGGATGCCTGTTTATTCGGTTGATATTGACTGGACTGTTTATTTGGCGGACACCATTGACTGGCTGTGTATTTAGTTAATGTTGTTGACTGGCTGTGTATGATGGATGGTGTTGTCTTGTTGTTTATGTGGTTGATTGTGTTGACTTGCTGTGTATTTGGTGGCTGATATGGACTGGCTGTTTTTAGGGGATGTTGACTGGCTATTTATTTTTGGGATGTTGTTGACTGGCTATTTATTTTTGGGATGTTGTTGAGTGGCTGTTTATTTGGTGGATGATGTTGAATGGCAGTTTATTTGGCGGATGTTGTTAAATGGCTTTTTATATGGCGGATTTTGTTGACTGGCTGTTTATTTGGCGGATGTTGTTGACTGGCTGTTTATTTGGCGGATTTTGTTTACTGGGCCGTTTATTTAGCGGATGTTGTTGACTGGCTGTTTATATGGTTGATTATGTTGACTGGCTGTGCATTTGGTTGATGATGACGACTGGCCTTTTGACGGATGTTGTTGACTGGCTATTTATTTGGTGGATGTTGTTGAGTGTCTGTTTATTTGGCGGATGATGTTGAATGGCAGTTTATTTGGCGGATGTTGTTGAATGGCCGTTTATTTGGTGGATGTTGTTGACTAGGCCGGTTTTTTAGCAGATGTTGTTGACCGGTTGTTTATTTGGTGGATATTGTTGAGTGTCTGTTTATTTGGCGGATGATGTTGAATGGCAGTTTATTTGGCGAATGTTGTTGTCTAGGCCGTTTATTTAGTGGATGTTGTTGACTGACTGTTTATATGGTTGATTATGTTGACTGGCTGTTCATTTGGTTGATGATGACGACTGGCCTTTTGACGGATGTTGTTGACTGGGCCGTTTATTTAGTGGATGTTGATGACTGGCTGTTTATTTGGCGGATGATGTTGACTGGCTGTTGATTTGGCGGATATTGTTGACTAGGCCGTTTATTTAGTGGATGTTCTTGACTGGCTGTTTATTTGGCTGATGTTGTTGACTTGCTGTTTATTTGGCGGATGTTGTTGACTAGGCCGGTTTTTTAGTGGATGTTGTTGACTGGCTGTTTAGTAGGCGGATGTTGTTGACTGGTTGTTTATTTGGCGGATGTTGTTGAAAAGCTCTTTATTTTGCGGATGTTGTTGACTGGCTGTTTATTTGGCGGATGTTGTTGACTGGCTGTTTATTTGGAGGATGTTATTGACTGGCTGTTTATTTGGCGGATGTTGTTGACTGGCTGTTTATTTGGCGGATGTTGTTGACTGGCTGTTTATTTGACGAATGTTGTTGACTGGCTGTTTATTTGGCGGATGTTGTTGACTGGCTGTTTATTTGGCGGATGTTGTTGACTGTCTGTTTATTTGACGGATGTTGTTGACTAGCTGTTTATTTGACGGATGTTGTTGACTGGCTGTTTATTTTGCGGATGTTGTTGACTGGCTATTTATTTGACGGATGTTGTTGACTGGCTGTTTATTTGGCGGATGTTGTTAACTAGGCCGGTTTTTTAGTGGATGTTGTTGACTGGCTGTTTATTTGGCGGATGCTGTTAACTAGGCCGGTTTTTTAGTGGATGTTGTTGACTGGCTGTTTATTTGGCGGATGTTGTTGACTTGCTTTTATTTGGCGGATGTTGTTGACTAGGCCGTTTATTTAGTGGATGTTGTTGACTGGCTGTTTATTTGGCGGATGTTGTTGACTGGTTGTTTATTTGGCGGATGTTGTTCAATGGCTCTTTATTTTGCGGATGTTGTTGACTGGCTGTTTATTTGGCGGATGTTGTTGAATGGCTCTTTATTTTGCGGATGTTGTTGACTGGCTGTTTATTTGGCGGATGTTGTTGACTGGCTGTTTATTTGACGGATGTTGTTGACTGGCTGTTTATTTGGCGGATGTTGTTGACTGGCTGTTTATTTGGCGGATGTTGTTGACTGGCTGTTTATTTGGCGGATGTTGTTGACTGGCTGTTTATTTGACGATTGTTGTTGACTGGCTGTTTATTTGACGGATGTTGTTGACTGGCTGTTTATTTGGCGGATGTTGTTGACTGGCTGTTTATTTGGCGGATGTTGTTGACTGGCTGTTTATTTGACGGATGTTGTTGACTGGCTGTTTATTTGGCGGATGTTGTTGACTGGCTGTTTATTTGGTGGATGTTGTTGACTGGCTGTTTATTTGACGGATGTTGTTGACTGGCTGTTTATTTGACGGATGTTGTTGACTGGCTGTTTATTTTGCGGATGTTGTTGACTGGCTGTTTATTTGGCGGATGTAGTTAACTGGCTGTTTATTTTGCGGATGTTGTTGACTGGCTGTTTATTTGGCGGATGTTGTTGACTGGGCCGTTTATTTAGCGGATGTTGTTAACAAGACCGGTTTTTAAGTGGATGTTGTTGACTGGCTGTTTATTTGGCGGATGTTGTTGACTGGTTGTTTATTTGGCGGATGTTGTTGACTTGCTTTTATTTGGTCGATGTTGTTGACTAGGCCGTTTATTTAGTGGATGTTTGATGACGACTGGCTTTTTGACGGATGTTGTTGACTGGGCCATTTATTTAGCGGATGTTGATGACTGGCTGTTTATTTGGCGGATGATGTTGACTGGCTGTTGATTTGGCGGATGTTGTTGACTTGCTGTTTATAAGGCGGATGTTGTTGACTAGGCCGGTTTTTTAGTGGATGTTGTTGACTGGCTGTTTATTTGGCGGATGTTGTTGACTGGTTGTTTATTTGGCGGTTGTTGAATGGCTATTTATTTGGCGGATGTTGTTGACTGGCTGTTTATTTGGCGGATGTTGTTGACTGGCTGTTTATTTGGAGGATGTTATTGACTGGCTGTTTATTTGGCGAATGTTGTTGACTGGCTGTTTATTTGGCGGATGTTGTTAACTGGCTGTTTATTTGACGAATGTTGTTGACTGGCTGTTTATTTGGCGGATGTTGTTGACTGGCTGTTTATTTGGCGGATGTTGTTGACTGGCTGTTTATTTTGCGGATGTTGTTGACTGGCTGTTTATTTGACGGATGTTGTTGACTGGCTGTTTATTTGGCGGATGTTGTTGACTTGCTGTCTTTTAGGCGGATGTTGTTAACTAGGCCGGATTTTTAGTGGATGTTGTTGACTGGCTGTTTATTTGGCGGATGCTGTTAACTAGGCCGGTTTTTTAGTGGATGTTAGTGACTGGCTGTTTATTTGGCGGATGTTGTTGACTTGCTTTTATTTGGCGGATGTTGTTGACTAGGCCGTTTATTTAGTGGATATTGTTGACTGGCTGTTTATTTGGCGGATGTTGTTGACTTGCTTTTATCTGGCGGATGTTGTTGACTAGGCCGTTTATTTAGTGGATGTTGTTGACTGGCTGTTTATTTGGCGGATGTTGTTGAATGGCAGTTTATTTGGCGGATGTTGTTAACTAGGCCGGTTTTTTAGTGGATGTTGTTGACTGGCTGTTTATTTGGCGGATGTTGTTGACTTGCTTTTATTTGGCGGATGTTGTTGACTAGGCCGTTTATTTAGTGGATGTTGTTGACTGGCTGTTTATTTGGCGGATGTTGATGACTCGTTGTTTATTTGGCGGATGTTGTTGACTGGCTGTTTATTTGGCGGATGTTGCTGACTAGGCCGTTTATTTAGTGGATGTTGTTGACTGGCTGTTTATTTGGCGGATGTTGTTGACTAGGCCGTTTATTTAGTGGATGTTGTTGACTGGCTGTTTATATGGTTGATTATGTTGACTGGATGTGCATTTGGTTGATGATGACGACTAGCTTTTTGACGGATGTTGTTGACTGGCTATTTATTTGGAGGATGATTTGGACTGGCTTTTATTTGGTAGTTGTTGTTTATTGGCTTTTTAATAAATAAACATTACTTTCTCTTGCAATAACACCCACCACATCTCCATAAAAAGTAAGACTTTCCTTTTCTACACCCTCTAGACGTAACATTTTCGTCAGCGAGTTAAAATCACAAACTTTAATCCTGATGAAAATATTAACCGTCTTTGGAAATTAGAATAAATCAAAAAAAAAATATGAATAGAACAAAATATATAAAGTTGTTTCAATTACATGAATTATCTGATAAATTTTAAAACTATTTGTGCAAAAAAGTGGAAAGGTGAGAAAATCATATTCTCACAACAACGGTCATAATCTTTTTTTATTATTATTATTATTTTAAATTTTATTTAATCTAATTTTATTTGTTCATTTATTTTTTTATTTTATTTATTTATTTATTCATTTATTTATTTATTTATTTATTTATTTTATTTCATTTTATTTTATTTATTTATTTATTTATTTTAGATCTAGTTAGAAACTGGATTACAATTTGGACCGTCGATACTTCAGAAATGCGCTTCTTAAATAGTCTTCTATATACTCATTTACTATTTACTGTAAGCTTCTGTGGCGAGTAAATCAAAACCTTGACCCCGATCGACCACGATTCCCGGTTTACCTGCTACTGAATCATTGACCGACTTGACTCCGATGTTTTAATTTCGACATTGCGGTATTGGCCCTAATAGTACTGGTAGAAAAGTGATTTAAAAAATACTTGTACAATCCCGCATAACATATGAGCAGGCGTTTAAATTCTTGCTTTAAATTAATAACAAAATTTATCTTGTGAATAGCTGAAAAATTGATGATGTAAAGTAGCATGAGAGAGAGAGAGAGAGAGAGAGAGAGAGAGAGAGAGAGAGAGAGAGAAGACGTGACTTCCATGCATGCATATCTCTTATATGATCAGGCGTAGAAAGACCGGGAAGGTTTTTTATTTCATTCCAAAAAACAAACTTTGTTTTTCTTTTCTATAGTTATTCAGTAACCTAACAGGTTGACTTGTAAGAAAATATTGATTTGCCTGATATAAAATCATATTGACAATGAGATGTTTTACACATTAAGCTAAAAGAATACGCAAACCGCTATCTCTGAAGGCATCATCGAACATAGCCATTGAAAGATTTGTTCGGTCAATTTTGAACTTCAACATAAAACGCTGGTCATTTTATTGTTTCCGCGATTTGATTCGGATATTATTAAATCATAAATAGAATTCCCGATACCTTATAGCGTTTGCGCGGGATAATTATTTCTATTGGCAATGGAATCGCATAAAGGGACGTTTTTTCCTCTTTCTTTCTTTTTTCTTTCTTTCTTTCTTTTCTTTTCTTTTCTTTTCTTTTTTTCTTTCTTTCTTTCTTTCTTTCTTTCTTTCTGTGTTTCTTTCTTTCTTTCTTTCTTTTCTTTTCTTTTTTCTTTCTGTTTTTCTTCTTCTGGGGGGGTTGGGGGGGGGATATTCGACGAAACGTTATTCATTTCAGTCTGCACAAACGTCAAAACGTCAAAAGATATTGATCACGTGGTACGCTGGTGAGTTTCACTGGCATGTGGGTGAAAAAAAATTAAATCATACTTTTAAAAAAGCTTTATGTATACAATATGCGATGTATAAAGTGTATAAAATGTAAAAGAACGCGTAACCTGCTTATGCTCCGTGATAGAGAATTTTGTGAGATGTAAAAGTTCCGTCAATAAGATTAATCACTGTCTGTAACTCTTAACCCGGACATCTATTTGTTATTTCCCAATTAGATTTTTTATGAATTATTTTATTGGCACAATTAAATTGTACTTTTAATATAATTAGTTTACTAGTGCAAGTGTATTTTAAGTACTTTTAAAAGAAAGTCCTAGATATCCATGTAATTACGGTAAACATCCCCTGATGTTGATTTCACTTCCTTTCCGACTTGATGGTGATTAAGACATGAATTTTCAAACTTTATTTACATTTTATGTGCAGTCGGTCGCCTTGCATTTATCGGGTGATAGTACAATTAGTTGGTTGGCTGTAATGTTGTTTCACGTCGCATCATTATTTTTCGATATTCGCAATGGCAATTGTTTGGTTGTTATGTTGTTTCACGTCGCATCAGTATTTTTGGATATTCGCAATGGCAATAAGTTGGTTGGTTGTTATGTTGTTTCACGTCGCATCAGTATTTTTGGATATTCGCAATGTTAATTAGTTGGTTGGTTGTTATGATGTTTCACGTCGCATCATTATTTTTCGATATTCGCATTGGCAATTAGTTGGTTGGTTGTCAGGATGTTTCACGTCGCATCAGTATTTTTCGATATTCGCAATGGCAATTGGTTGGTTGGCTGTTATGTTGTTTCACGTCGCATCAGTATTTTTCGATATTCGCAATGGCAATTGGATGGTTGGCTTTTATGTTGTTTCATGTCGCATCAGTATTTTTGGATATTCGCAATGGCAATAAGTTGGTTGGTTGTTATGTTGTTTTACGATGCATCAGTATTTTTCGATATTCGCAATGGCAATTAGTTGGTTCGTTGTTATGATGTTCACGTCGCATCAGTATTTTTGGATATTCGCAATGGCAATAAGTTGGTTGGTTGTTATGTTGTTTTACGATGCATCAGTATTTTTCGATATTCGCAATGGCAATTAGTTGGTTCGTTGTTATGATGTTCACGTCGCATCAGTATTTTTCGATATTCGCAATGTTAATTAGTTGGTTGGTTGTTATGTTGTTTCACGTCGCATCAGTATTTTTCGATATTCGCAATGGCAATTAGTTGGTTGGTTGTTAGGATGTTTCACGTCGCATCAGTATTTTTGGATATTCGCAATAGCAATCGGTTGGTTGGCTGTTATGTTGTTTCACGTCGCATCTGTATTTTTCGATATTCGCAATGGCAATTAGTTGGTTCGTTGTTATGTTGTTTCACGTCGCATCAGTATTTTTCGATATTCGCAATGGCTATAAGTTGGTTGGTTGTTATGTTGTTTCACGTCGCATTAGTATTTTTCGATATTCGCAATGGCAATAAGTTGGTTGGTTGTGATGTTGTTTCACGTCGCATCAGTATTTTTTGATATTCGCAATGGCTATAAGTTGGTTGGTTGTAATGTTGTTTCACGTCGCATCATTATTTTTCGATATTCGCAATGGCAATTAGTTGGTTGGTTGTTATGATGTTTCACGTCGCATCAGTATTTTTGGATATTCGCAATAGCAATCGGTTGGATGGCTGTTATGTTGTTTCACGTCGCATCAGTATTTTTCGATATTCGCAATGAGAACACGATAATTAATTTCTATATAATTATAATTATTTATTAATTTTCTATATAAACAAAGAGCAAATCCGTGTACGTAATAGATGTGTGAGTGCTTAATATAGTCTGTCATGTCCTGGTCGCCTTGTAGACTTATTGTTAGGGTGGTAGCTTATCAAGTCAATATGCCACAGACCAGCATATCACTCCCCAAGTCAAATTATCCTGATATCAGGTGAATCAGTTGATATCAAGCACTAGACGAAAAAGCAATATAAAGTTTCAGTGAGCGGCCGAGATCGGAACCCCCGCCCTCTCGCTCTCAAGGTTGACGCTCTATCTGAGCCATCATGGTCGTTCCTCTCTTGAGAGGTAAACGTTTTGGTTGTCGAGTGGTCAAAAAAACTGACTAACAAAATAAATTCATTTTGGTGGCCTCATCTCATCTGCGTTCGAATACTACTAGGACAAATATTATTGTTCTCGTGTAAATGCTGTCCACGGTATTCCGGTTCCCTTAACTAGGTTTCCAGAAATACCACTGGCTGGGATATAAAACACCATACCTCCAACCGACTCCACTAAACCACATCATATGTAAACAATACACAAACTGATAAATACATGGCAATGTGACTGAAGATATTCCAAAATAAAATAAAAGAAAAGAATAAAGAAAGAATGAAAGAAAAACTTGATAGAAATCACGTTTAAATTTATAAAATCAGGTACCACAATTTAATTAACGTAATTTATCTTTAAATGAGCTGGGCCTATTTCTCAAAAAGTTTGTTTTTGAAGTTTAACATATCATGACGAATTTTCGGTCATAAAAAGGAAGAATGATAAATATAAATGTATTGTTTTTAATTCAATAACATTTTATGTATTAAAGTGTCGGGATTTAACGAGATTTTAAACAAGTACATGTAACTCGACCGGTGGTACCACTACGGTAGCTCAGGTTGGTAGAGTGCTAGTTTCGTATGTTGGAAAGAGGCGGATCGAACCCCATCCGGGTCTGGCCTAGACTTGAAAATTGGTAGTGACTGTTCTTTCGCCAAGAACTCGGTATTTAGAAATGAATGTCACCGGATTCCTTCGGATGAGGCCTTACAAACCGATGCGCCGTGTCACGGCAGGCGCTAAAGAACCCTTCCTGCACATTCTTCTAAGCACACTGCAAAGATCCAAATTTCTGCCACCTCACCTACAGCTGGTGACGTCTCGATATAAGTGAAATATTTTTGACTAAGACGTTAAACCCTATTAAACCATTCAAATCAATTATCGACCAGCACTGGCAAATTGATTAAGAAATTAACTTGTAATTTTAAGCGTTGATTTAACACTGCATGTCAAAAAGATTTTTTTTCTTTTTCTTATCTGTGATCTCTTCCAATAGGTTGGTTAAAAGGTTGGTCTCCAAATTTTATCTTAACACAAGTTCATGTGGTGCATGAGTGTGCTGTATTGCCGATCTGAATTATACTAGTGCGCACTTAAGGCGGCCTTTATACTGTGTTAGTACGCTCGCCTGCAATTTCAAAGATAAACATCACAGACCACTCAGTCTATGATACTGGCACCGAACCAACCAGGAACAGCCTACGATAAGATAAAAATCTTTCTTACTTGTGGTCGACCGGGTTACAAACCACAACTAAAAGACGCCTTGCAATTCACGCCAAAGCCTTTACCTCTCGACCACTAGATCCTTTCTGCCTATCGGGATATCTATACTATATGACTGATTTAATATTGTAGCATTAAAGAATGGAGTAAAGATATGATGTTCAACGCCCCGGCAAAATTCTATCACCTATAACAAGACCGACAGTTCTGAGATAGTGAAGAAAACTGGAGTGCCCGGAGAAAACAACTGACTTTTTGCACAGCAAGCTGTCAAATTTTTCACACAAGAATCTGGCCGCATTTAATCCGAAGCTTGGCGGCAAGACGCACATTGATCCACACGCATTCGGCCACCGAAGTCGAGCAGCAAAAAGAAAAAAAGCCTTCATGAAACAAACGATAAAGGAGTGAGAAGATGCAGTGTAGTATTGATGAAAAGCGGTATAATAAAGATTGTTTTTACTGAAACAACTGCCAACGCTGGTCGAGATATGTGTTATGAGACGACAGAGAAAACCAGAGCTTCTAGATTAAACACTCTAGATTCGACTTTACAGAAGAAACTATCTAAGTTGAAATGATCTGAATTTAGTGTTAAGAGGAGTTGACAATTATCCTTTAACGAAGGTTTTTCTTAACTTAAATCTGGCAAATTTGAAATATTTTGATTTTTTTTATTTTTATTATTATTTTTTTAAATAGATATTTAGGAATTTAAGGTGTCGTTTTCAAGATCATATTCAGATTAATGCATCAGTCTTTAGTTTTTTTTTTTTTTTTTTTTTTTTTTAGAAACATGTTTTCGTTGGTGCAAAATAAATCGCATTTTTTAAAGATTTACTCATAATGTTCAAGAATTTTGAATGTATATAATTTCGAGGTACATTATGTATTTTAAATTACTTAATGTTATTTTATTGCAGATACAGTGAATATATATATATTATACAGCACAGAAAGGTATTGTTCCATTTTAGATTTTAAAAACATAAATCTATTTCAGACTTTCTAAAAAATGTAAATTTGCATTTAGATGACGTAGATAGTATGTAAGTAAAAAAAAATAATTATTTGATATCTAAACACGACAACGTGATGAAATGAACAAACAGGTCAAATTTGAAGAAGCTTGACGTCATTTACCCACTTCAACTTTCTCAGTTTTTATTGAAAGAATACTTATAACAATAAAAGTAAGTTGTTAGTTATACGAACAAAATTCAGTAATATTTTACCATATTGGCAATTGCAGGCAAGTGTACTATCAGAAAGACTATAGTTAGAAAATTAATCAGGCAGAATATATATATATATATATATATATATATATATATATATATATATATATATATATATATATATATATATATATATATCGAAATGTTGGCTTAGTTTTCTTACTTCCTTCCTCGTCATAATAAGGTCATTATGTCGGTCTGTGCGTCCTATTCCATCTACCTGTCGCTCCAAAACTTCGCTCACATTCGTGGATGTACAAAATCTATAGCACCAAGAGATGGTGTTGCACTCCAAATTTCGGTATGTAGGTCAAAGGTAAAGGTTACAGGGTCATATAAATGTTCTGGAAGGTATTTTTACTCCTAAGGACAGGACATTTTAGTTTTTTAATTTCTTTAATTAGGTGAGACCTAATTCTGTGCAAGAGTTCAAGAAAGGTTCACTATATTAATGTCATGCTTGGCATAGTTATTTCTTAAATTATGCGCTAATTGTAAAAATTATACACATAAATAGTTATAAATAATACTAATTATATATATATATAAAAAAACCTATTACCGTATTTTTAGATTAATTTACTTTTTTAAATAAAGTCAGTGCACTAAACTACATTATGAGATACTTTACAAAAGAAAAAAGACAATGGCAACCTATGTCCAACAAAATTAAAAAAAAAACAAACAGATTTTTAATATACAAGTCAACTGTCTTGATTTCAAACAAAAATGGAAAAAAATTTAAGCTTGATAAAATAATAAAATTTGTTTTTAGAGGTTGAAATATTTCTGTCTACTTTCATGGAATTAATTTCCGTTCATTAAGTTCAAATGGGAGCCATAAAAAGATAGTTTTTTTTTTTCTAAGAGGATATGTGTGATTGAACACGTGATTGAAATATAAGAAATTCCAATAAAAATATTTCAGTTACATAAATTAAATCAAATTAAATTCAATTAAAATCTAAATTAAATTAAATTAAATTAAATTAAATCAAATTTAATTAAATTAAAAATTTAAAATTAAATTAAATTAAATTAAATTAAATTAAATTAAATTAAATTAAATTAATGAAATGAAATGAAATGAAATGAAATGAAATGAAGGAATTGAAATTAAATTAAATTAAATTAATTAAATTAAATTAAATTAAATTAAATTAAATTAAATTAAATTAAATTAAATTAAATTAAATTAAATTAATTTAATTAAATTAAATTAAATTAAATTAAATTAAATTAAATTAAATTAAATCAAATCAATCATAAAATGTCACTGTATCACAATTGCTGAAGTTAACGTTGTGATAATGAATCAAGCTGCTAAGGTAGGCCAAGTGTATATTTTGACTTTGCAACTAAAAGTCGACCGTCTGTGCACTATAAAAAATAGTAACAATAAAAAGCAGTAGTAGTATGTTTTCAAACCTGATTTCGGAACCTTTTGGCATTTCCTGTCGATCTATCTATTCGTTCATCACATGCTATCGGTTAAATAAGCTGTTTATCATTATAATTCTCGGAACATGACGTTTTTGGCAATTGGCATTACGTTTCCAACAATTTTTTTTACGTTTCCGGCAATTTTCACATTACGATCCAGGCAATTTTAAGCTTTGCGTTCCCGACATTTTTTTTTTTTTTTTTTTTTTTTTTTTTCGAAATCCGACATTTTTTTTTTTTTCTCGAAATTTTTATTTATGTTTCAAAAGTTCTTCGACTCTTCCGTTAGCCGTATACCGGAAAAGCAATAACACCAATATAACTCCCCGGTCTTTTACCGGGGTTTACCTTTGATAACTATCCAATTATCGAGCGCAGGCCTTATTAATACAGCTGGCCTCGGTGGCCGAGTTGTCTGCGAACCATAGCGCCTCTCGCTTGCCTAGTTTCAAATCCGACTTGGGCAGATACTACTGTGAGATATGTTTGTCAATTTGTTTGGCGACGGTCAGCCGTTTTTTTCCGGGCACTCAGGATTCCTCCACCAAACCTTCCCTTACCGCTCATATATAGCGAAAGATTTTTGATTGAGTCTAAATCACCATTTATCTCGTCCAGTCTTATCCTCGTCAATAGTCATTTATCGGTCCCGGTCAGCAAAAATGTAGTTATCGTATTATTGCACTATTTTATCACTCGTTAGTCACTTATCGGGCCCTAGACAAGTATCCGGTCATTTGATCACGCTTCATTTACAACAGGCCCAGTCAGATTTCAGTTATAGGGGACCGTATATTAAAACTGTCGAGCCATTTGGTTATAATCCGTCAAGTTGACACCATTTTAATAATAAATGTAAGTTCTTTGGTCATCGGTTCGAATCTCGACCTACAGGTCACAAGATAAGACTTTAAATTAAAGATACTGCTTCGTCCGGCGCCTGGTATTAGAAGGACAAAGTATCAACTGGTTCACCTAGTGCCAGGAAAATGTGACTAGGGTAGTGATATGCTTGTGTGCTGCATATTGACTCGGCGGGTTAGCACCTTAACTAGAATATGTCCTGAGTGCGTATTTGTAAAAGGCAGATTAAAATACGCACTCGCACATCTCATGCATACACAGATTTGTTCTTAAATAGAGGTTTCGGACTAGAGATTAAAAAGAACTTACTCTTAACTCAATTAGCTGATACGACGTTAAACAACACGACTTTACTCAAAATTTTGGTCGATTGGGTCAACTTTCTTTCTATTTTTCTTTCTTCTTTCTTTTTTCTCTTTCTTCTTTCTCTCTTTTTTATTTTTTTTATTTTTCATTTTTTTTATTTTTTTTTATTTTTTTTTGTCAGTTTTAGATATGCGCTGCAAGCACACTTCTGAAATGCACAAGACTGTGATATATATATATATATATATATATATATATATATATATATATATATATATATATATATATATATCTAATACAATTTGTCTTTTTTCGAGTCGCCAAGTACAATCTCACCATTTAAAACAATAAAATATTTGTGACTTTTAAGCAAATATTTAATAAGAGAAAATATATTTTTCTTCTTAATGTTTTTAATTTTTTTTTTTCATACATATTATTTAAAAGTACTCGTTACATATTTTTGGTACATGTTCACCGAAAAAATGATGGTTATTGTGGAACTCTTGTGGTTTAGAAGGTTAAAAAGTAAATGACTTTTTAACGCCTTAAAATAAATATCTCATTTGTCTAACCAAAATAAAATTCGTTTAAAGATAACGCCTAAAACGGTACAAACTCAGATATAAAACATTTTAATCCGGAAACAAAGAATTTATTATTTTTGAAAAAAAAGTAGCAAAAATATATCATTCACCTTTCTTTGAATAATAAACAATAGTTAAGAAAATTGATATTAATGAGTTGAAAATTAAGAAATAAAAAATACAAACTTACCTTTACAAATAAACAATAGTGAAAGAATGTAATGGAAGTAAATGGGTTTATTACTTTTATTATGTGTGAAATAAAATTCAGGTGAAGTTGGATTAATTTTGAGTGAGAGAGAAAAGAAGGCAATTTGCGATAAGATAAGCGAATACCTATTTAGTATAGTTGTAATTCTAAATTAATACACACTATACAAGACAAATTGGAAACGTAACATCTGACATAGTTCCGGAGATCCGTCAAAATTTATATCTTATTCTTGACAAGGATCTTGAAAGTTGATCACGATTGGAAAATACAAAAAGAAAACGGGACAATACAACTTCCGACTTCCGATGTTTGACTCACAACATATATATATATATATTGAAGTGAACGACTACGAAATGCCAAGGGGTAGATAAGAGATAGCATATTATGTTTGAGCACCCGTTTTGCCTAAAGCTTATTGTAGATTTTATACATTATTGTATGTAAAGTGAAACGGTGATAAAAGTAGAGAAACTGTAGAAATTGAAAATCACGCCTCAGTACATCTTCAATATTTTATTTGAAGATATCACAAGTTTGTACAAGATTGATATTATATTAGAGTTATATTTGTAAAAACAATGAATTTAATTACATTTCAAACTTGTAGTTAAAGTAGTTTTCAGACTCCAGGTTTTTCTTTTTCTATTTTTTGGAATCGTTCGGATTTGTAATGGAAAACCTACAACATGGTTTCCGACTTCAACGGATTCAGACACAACGGAAAATATTTCATCTACAAATGCACAAACTACAACGCCAGTAAGTATATGGTTTTTAATTTAATTGAATTATTTTTTATTGATTTGAAAAAAAAAATTTAAACGAAGTTACTTGAAAACCTTTGAAAAAGCAAAGGCAGTTAAGCCTTTTACAACGTTTTATTTTTCATGAAATTTGAAATAAAAAAGACATTCTAAAAGCTGGACCATGGGAACCTTTGAAAAAGCAGATAATCTTTTTAGCTATTTAAAAATTTTACATGTTGTGAAATATAAAACAAATTTCATTTATTAAAACACTTTTTGAATACTTTTTATATAAAAGTAAATAATAGTTAAAAATACTACATACATTTGTTTTATAAACATTTTGGCATATCCTGACTTCGGAAATTGGTCCGAACCATTTCCTCTTCTTTCTACACGAAATGAAACATGCTTTTTATTTTACAGTTATAATATTTCCTTGTACACGAGCATTGTTGAGGGCTTAAAGTAATTGAAGCTTTTCTTGAAAACTATGAGTTATTGCAAAACTAAAAGAACTTTTCAAAATAAGTGTTTTATGATTTTTATCAAAAATTTCTATGAAAAAGGAAACAATTAAAATTCTAATTCTCCCGAATAAATGAACAGTACACTCAATGATCAAGGTCAGTGTCATGTGCAGATTCACAAGTTTTGTAGAATATGTCAGCCAAAACACTTTTTTAAATGGCCTTTATGCATTGAATCTGTTTACCGTCAGACTGGATATAGAGGTATTTTGTTGGTGTGACTTTTCAGTATTACTAAATATTTTTGATTTTGTCCTACTTATTTTGAACTCTCGTAATTCCTGATTAAAAACACCAGTATTATATAATGTAATTTATTTTGTGCAAAGTGAAACGATTTGTTCTCGAACTTTGATAACCTTTCATCTTTGATTTAGTATTTATTTGTATTATGTAAAGGTATCACTAAAACGCTTAGAAAAAAGTTCTAAATATACTTGGTGTCTCAGAAATGAATT
>CM056610.1:12778719-12813719 GCA_029721355.1 Tegillarca granosa | reverse complement strand
AAGTAGAGCTTATAATGTAGTGTAGATTAAATAACTTTCCGAGTCTGGTTTTATAGACCAGAACTAAAGCTCATACAGTTAATACACTTGTAATCTTTGGTTTAAATTGAGATTTTCATCTAATTAGTTGCTATAGAATCTACAATTGTCCAAAATACATTCAATAAGAAGCGCTAGGACGCTCCCGCAAGCCTTGAGAGTAAAACACTATTTCAAACAAAAAAATGTCTGGGGGTGTTTTTGAACATCCAAGTGTCATAAACTGCAAACAAGACGGAAATGGTCAGTGTAAAAGACCAAGTGAAATGTACTACCGGTCGGAATTAATATGTGAATGAGCAGTTCATCCTTGCATTCAACTGAATTGCAGAAATTACCGGGTGTAAAATGATATGGATTTTTTTTATTATTACTTAGAAAGAAATACATCAAAACAATAACGCCGTCGTTTTATGTGGAAGCATATGACAGGTGTGTGTGTGTGTGTGTGTGTGTGTGTGTGTGTGAGAGAGAGAGAGAGAGAGAGAGAGAGAGAGAGAGAGAGAGAGCATTTTTAAAAGAGAGAATAAGGAACTGTATTTGTGAATATAAAACTTGTAATGGTTAACCCGCAGCAAAATTGCGGAAACACAAGAATGTCAACCACAGGTGTCCTAAAACGTATTCTTTCATCTTAAAATTGGTTGTAAACACTTTTTAGCCCGAGGTCTTCAAAATACTATATACACGTTATATAACACAAAATGTTTATATTTTGATGGATGATATTTCATGTGTGTGTTTTAAAGAAGAGTAATTAAAAAATTTTTTTCGCTAATATAAGACATGTAGTTCAAACGGAAAAATGCTCATTTTCAAAAAACTGAGACTGTAAATAAAATTATCAAATTTTCTTAAAAAATAAATTTCCGTGTTATTCCTTAATGATGAATAATGTCACGATTTTAACAAAATCCCACAGGTTACATCCCGCCCTAAATTGCTTCCATGTGTAACATGTAAGAAAAAGACATTTCTTCACTTTTGAATGTCTGTCTTGTTTCACTATAGTGATGAATTATATCACGAACGCCGTTTTTGGAATCCTGAAATGTAGGTTACATCACCGTTTTCCGTTTTCAACAGCTGCCTGTTTTAACATCTCAAAATTGTCTTTTCTTAGTGTCGTTGGAATGTCTTGTGTTTCAGTATAGTGATGAATAATATCACGAACTCTTTGAAATCCGGAACATGCAGATCACATCACCTTTTTCCGTCCTTCACAGCTACCTGATGTAACATCGTAATAGACAATTTTTAGTTACGTTAGAATGTTCTATGTTTCTGTAAGGCAATGAATAATATCACGATCTTTTTGAAATCCGGAACATGCAGATCACATCACCGTTTTCCGTCCTCCACAGCTGCCTGATGTAACATTTTTCGTTACGTTTTCAACAATGTCCTGTGTTTCACTATAGCGATGAATAATATCACGAACTTTTTGAAATTCAGAACAGGCAGTTCACATCGCCGTTTTCCGATCTTTATAGCTGTCTGATGTATCATTTTTCGTTACGTTTTCAAGAATGCCCTGTGTTTAACTAAAGTGATGAATAATATCACGAACTCTTTGAAATCCGGAACATGCAGGTCACATCGTCGTTTTCCGATCTTCACAGCTGTCTGATGTGACATCGTAATAGTCATTTTCAGTTACGTAGTATTGTCCTGTGTTTTATTCTAGTGATGAATGATATCACGAACTTTTGAAATCCGGAACATGCAGGTCACATTACCGTTTTCCGTCCTTCAAAGCTGCCATATGTAACATCTTAAAAGACATTTTTTTATATACGTTGGAAGGCCCTATGATTTTCTATACTTATGAATAATATCACATTCGTTTTGAAATCCGGTAGGATTTTCTTCATGCTATTTCTACAACCGGATTTCGATTTTGAAAACAGACTAATTCTCCTTCCGACCCCTTTCCTGTGTAAAGAAAATTAAATCTCTGTTGAAAAAAAACAAACATTCCAAACAACTAGATAGCCCAACTTGAATTCGCCTTCCGTTATACAGTTATTTCTCATTTTTATTTATAGTAACGTTAGCCGCATTTCTCAGTCTCCTGTTCCAATTGAATGAAATGAACATTACTGTTTATATCAAATTAAGTAGATAAGGCCCGAGTTTAAAAATCATTCCTTAAAATTTAAATTTGAAATCCTAACAATTTTGTTATTGTTTAGATTTCAGGAAGTTAAGGTTGTCAATTTAAAGAATACTTCAAACATGTAACATCTGTATTTAGTTTTATCAAAAATATTCATTTGTAATTAAATTAGAGATAGTAAAAAAAACCTGCTAATTTTAAAAACAATCTTAGTTAAGGAATGATTGTGAAAATGGGGCAAGGTACATTTTAGTTGTTAAAGTTTTGGATATTTTTATATAAATTGCAAATATTGCTGATGTATATGCTATAAGAACGTGTTTAATTTGTGTGTGAAGGGAATTGGTGGTGGGGGAGGGGGTCAAGCTGACAAACTCTACACTCTGTTTTTGAATTATTTTATTTTAAATAAATAATGCTGATTTTGTTGTTCTTTTTTTTTTAGACGTCACCAATAGACATCGATGACGGACAATCGCTCACAGATAAGTTAAAAGTGATGCAGCTATTATTAGAGTTAGAAAAGCGATTAGAATCAAAGTTCCGAATACAATCAGTAAGTCAGTATTATAAATTTCGTCGTGGTCAGACTGTCATTTGCAGTATTCTTAATTTTTTAAAAAATATTCAAAATTTATCATATGACAAGATTTTCCTTAATAGGAAACGCATACAACTCTTAAAAACTAGAAATGACATCATAAAAAATATTCAATCAAAATTAACGTCTTTCTGAAAACACCACTGCAGATTCTGGTTGTCATTCTAGCTATAAAAACTTAAGTAAGTATAAAAGCCGATTTGTTTTTCTGAACTAAAAAAGACAATAAATAAATAAATAAATAAATAAATAAATAAATAAATAAATAAATAAATAAATAAGTAAATAAATAAATAAAATAAACAAACAAACAAACAAATAAATAAATAAATAAATAAATAAATAAATAAATAATATCTATGTCAGACCGAGATTTTATAAAAACTTTTTCATTAACCACTGTAAAGTGGATGTAGTTCAATTAAAATTTGATTTCGTTTCCAACTCTATTCAGCATTTAAAACAATATATTGTTTAAAAAAAGATTATTTTCATACTCAGCAAATGTGAATCTTAAACGACATAAAAACTGCGAAAAACTAAACAAATACACTGCTTTAAAATATTGTTAAACAATTGTCGTAATGTGTGTCGTAAAGGGGTCTACGATTCTCGTTATATTATTATTTTATTATTTTTTTTTTTTTTTTGCCAAACTACGTGTTTAATCAATGGATCGAACCATAACAACCCCACCTCCACCATGACGTCATTTTATACCCTATTGACAAATCTCAAGTTAGTGGTGCAATCTAACCCCACCTTACCAAGCTTTTTTTCAATATATATGACGAATGCAAACACTTATAAAGTTGATATGAAAGCTATGTTGAAAATGTAACAATAATTCATAGAAATATGTTGATATGTATCTCTGAAACGGCATACCTAAAGTCTTAAGGCGGCAAACCATGACACAGATGGTAGATAAAGATCTAAACTCATCATTGTACCTACATACTTATATTAACTTTATTCTAGTCATATGTTTATATATAGAGAGAATGCAAATTTATATTTAAAACTAAGAATGAAATAAACATCAAAATGTCCATCATTGTACACCTACATATATACGTACAGGTAACAGGTAACAAGCATGTTATCTCATGGATTGTCATAAAGATGGCATTTAAAATGAAAGAAATTCAACATGCTAATTTTGAACTAAGATAATTAAATAAATAATAGATAAACAACGACGACTAATAATAATAAATAATGTAATATATAATAATAATAATAATGTGATTATTATAATAATTATTAGTATTATAGTCGTTATTATTTTATTATTATTATTATTATTATTATTATTATTATTATTATTATTATATCCAGCTTTTCTTACACTTAATATTTAAATTTTTAGAATGAAGCTATTTTTAGCACAAACGTTTGTGTTACATGGGCAATACTTACTTTATATACATAGATTTCACAATTTTAAATATGTTTTTAGAATTCTACAATTCAACAAGAAATGCCATACATATTTGAAGGTGACATAATTTTAACACCAAGTCAGGCTACTGAAATCCTAGAAAGTACATATAAAAGACGGAAAAGGAAACTACACGCCAATTTAACCATGCTGTGGAATCTACCTATACACTTTATGTTTGACGGAACACACAGTAAGTATAAAAATTAAAAAAAAAAAAAGAAACGGTATCACCGAATTTATTTTTTGTGTGCTTAGCATAGCTAAAGAAACCAAGAGAAGATAAAGCAATTGTGTTTTAAGCCCTAGCCAATTACACTTCACTAAGTTATATTATACATAGGCGGTTATATCTAAAATATTGTAAAAACTACAGTTCTCATAGAAAACCAATGACATCCAGCTTTCAAACTTATAGATCTGAAACTTAACATTGACAAAGAAAGGCAAATGAGCAAAAGGCCTTTGTTCCCTAAGCGCGAAAGGCACCTTGTTTTGTAAGAGTAAAATGCTGTATGTTTCCTAAAGAGCGAAAGGCGTTTTTTTCGTCAGCGCGAAAGGCGCTATGGTTTGAAAACGCTAAAGGCGCTATATTTGGTAAATTTTGCAAACATTTTACAAATGATTAATACGTTTTGAGACATGAACAAGAAACCTCAATCAAAAAACGAATTTACAAGGAATTTACAGGGAATTCATGTATCAAACTGCCATATTATTATTATTATTATTATTATTATTATTATTATTATTATTATTATTATTATTATTATTATTATTATTAAAGCTGACGAGGACATGAGAATGATACGAAATGCGATAAAATACTGGGAGGATCACACATGTATCAAGTTTCTAGAAGTTCGACCAACTGACAACTTCATCAATCCAAACAACGCCACCATTGTTTTCAGGAAACAGGAAACGTAAGTTTAAAACCTAGACGGGAATGCAACGGATACAAAACCGTTTGTAACCCGGTTTTCTTCACCATTTCAAAACCGACCGCCTAGACATTAGTAAAGTACATTAAATATGGGGTAGATTGAACAATCTTTTTCCACCTTTATCAGGCTGATGTAAAAACATTACTACAGCCGGAATGTCCAAAAATGAAACAAAAAGCTCAAGTGCATAACATTTAATACTGAAAACCTCGAAGATAAGACCGGGTGCTATGGAAGATTGATGACCTTATTTTTGAAAATGATACTTAATATATTGTGGTATATAATCATCGATCGTCAAGTAACCTACTAAAGTCATTCCTTGATTAGTATTATGACCGGTGCGATTTTTGTGCAGAATAAAGAGTTATTTTTTCTTTTCTCTCTCTCTCTCTCTTTTTTTTTTTTTTTTTTTTTTTTTTTTTTTTTTTTTTTTTTTTTTTTTTTTTGTAAAAATACCATGTAGACTACTTTTCTGAACATATAGTGTTTTTAAAGAAAATGAATTTTTTTTAATAAACCCAATGAATCTGAACAGGTATTTATATGTCTGTGATTTCACTATTTGAATAGAGTTATCCCCCTTTAAATGCTGTCACTTTTTGTTATAGATGCTGGTCGTATGCTGGTAGACATATTTTCCCGCCAAATTATCAGCAGACAGTGGCTGTATCCACAAAGTGTTTGTATGTAAGTTATATTCTTGTGATCAGTATTAAAGTTGTCATCTCTCATGTAAATTAAAATTTGTGTCAGGGAAAATTCAATTTATACTCGATCCGTTTGGTTTAAAAGGTGAAAAAAAAACTTTAAACAATTTTTGTTTTTAAACATTTTTCAAAAACAAAAAAAAAATAAGATAACCGTTGAATCAATAAGTTAATACGTTGATCGAAAGGACATGTAAATACGTTATTGTCAACATTTTAGTGGATGCCTTACAAATTTTGTTACTGGTTTGGTTTCTCAAATATTTTATTAGTTAAACCTCTTGTGAGGGGAGGGGCCTCGGTGGCCGGGTGGTCTAAAGCGCGCGCTTACGGATCACCGCGACTCTCATCGTCTATCGCATCGCCGGGACAGATCCTAGTGTGAGAAAGTTTGTCGCTTGTCGAAAGTCGGTGGTTTTTTCCTGACACTCCGGTTTCGTCCACCATCCCAGAACTGACCGCCTCGAAAGAATATTGACTGGGGCGTAAAACACCATTACTCCACTCCTTTAATTCTTATGGGAGGGTTATGTCATTCTCGATGGTACCACTGAGGTAGCTCAGGTGGTATAGTGCTCGCTCTGTAAGTGGGAGGCCCTTGGTTGGAACCCCGACCGGATCTGACCCAAGACTTAAAAGTGGGTAGTGACTGTTCTTTCGCCAAGCACTCGGCATTACGAAATGAAAGTCACGGTTCTTTCGGATGGGAGGCAGGCAAGGCACGATAAAGAACCCTGCTGTATAATGCCATCAGCGCAACGCACAGGCAAATTTTCAGCACTTTCGCCTAAAGCTGGCGACGTCTTGATATAAGTAAAATATTCTTGACTGGGACATTACACACCATTACTCAACTCAACTCAACTCATTCTCGACGGTGAACGTGTTACATGCAGTTTGTTTAAATTTCTTTTCTGTATGTTTTTTATCTCATATTTGGAGCTTCTTTTAGCTCCAAGTGACTTGAGATAGGAATGTATACTGTCCAACAAGACCATTCTTATAATAAAAGTATGTTTGGTTAAATATTTAAAGCTGCATTAAGTTTTCCAAAGAAAAAATTAAAACGTTGCTAATCTAATTAATGATGTTCCTAATGAACAATGTTACATTTGGTTCAACGATAAAAACTCGAATGAATACATAAATTACAATATTTATCCAGCGAGATGTAGCATTTTGGATCTAATATCAGAACATGGTTACGTCATCAAAACCCGGGTCATTTAAACACAACTTTCAAAACGATGAAATACGATAAATTAAACACAGAACTTCGTTGAATTTGTCATTTGTGACTTAGTAAGGGATAAATAACACCATTTCAAATACATCTGGATATTAATGAAGGACAATTAATGCAGTCTGTTATTTTCCACCTTCGATTCTAAGGTTTTTCGTACATCCGTGCGCATGCTCCAATCTCATAAATACTGACCAACCGGTCAGAGGATTCCGTTTATTTACAGCTAAAAGAAATGAAATTTTAGAAAATGAATGTCACGAATCGTGGTAAGAAGATATCTATTTTTAAAAAGATAGTTTTTTAGAAAATCAAAAAAAAAAAAAAAAAAAAAAAAAAAAAAAAAAAAAAAAATTCAGAAAATTGAAAAACTTAATGCAGCTTTAACATGAAGAATGTAAGAGGTTCTTTGTGTTAAACATGAAATTCAAGAGATTCTTATCCTAGTTGGTAAAAAACATGTATTTAAGGTTTTAGTGTTTTTATAAAACCAATTAAACTCGACAAAAATTGGAGGTAAACCTTTTATATTTTCTTTTATTTCAGGATGGGTCCATACTGCACGAGTTAGGTCACGTGATTGGTTTTTGGCACGAACATGCACGACCAGATAGAGATGACTATGTCAACATTTTTATGCATAATGTCCAGCCTCATAAAGAATACAATTTCGAAGCGAAAACCTGGAAGACAGTGGACATAAAGAGTGTCCCGTATGACGTCGGATCGATCATGCATTACGATGTAACGGTAAGCACGGAAATATGGACTTAGTAATCAATGGTGATATTTGATTCATTTTATCATTCGGTTACGTCATACACAGCTAAATCTAGATCGTAACGGTTAGCGTGGAAATTACAGTCGTAAAAAACAAATGGCTTATGTTGATATTAGCTTCATTTTGTCCACTTAGTTATGGAATATGCAGCTAAATTTAAATTACTTGCTAAAATAAGGACTTCTTTTTCTTCTATAGATATTTATAGTCATACAGGCTAAAATATTCAAGATAAGTTTTAGCAAAATTCGCTAGTACGCGACAGACCATACTACATACTCGCACATCACACGCATACACGAACTTGTTCTTTGCTCAATAAAATTGCTGTCGTCGCGAATAGCTAAAACTTTGCTATGTGACATTAATAACTTTACAGCATACAACAACAACAACAACAACAACAACTGGGGATTGAACAAATGCATATGCAATTTACAATGCAAGAATAAGCCACCCTAAGCAATACATTTTAAATTGTTCTGAAAGCGAAGATAATACTGTTCATATGAGCCCGATTTAAATATCGGTCAAATTTATTACAGGACAATTACCTTGGGTTCTTATCATTAGTGATAAACCTTTCTTTTTCTGTGTCATATAATTCAGTATATCTCGGCAAATTCTGAAATTATCTTAGTTCTTATCAACAACTTGCGCAAAAACAAGGATGAAGAAATAAGACTTGTTATGCAATTTATTATTTTTTTTATTTACATTAGTACGATGAACTTAATTGCACAATAACATATTGTTTACAAGATAAACATATGCTTATTCAGACAATTATTTTTAGATTACCATTTTTGTTTGAATAGTTTAATGATCATACGACTAAAATCTTACTAAACACTTCTAAAACATGTTACAGATCTGAGGATGTCAATGGTATACAAGAACATTAAATACGAACGAAACACTTAATAACATAATCACAGTTACATACATAATTGAGACCAATGGTAATGTTTCAAGCCGAGATGAACCCAGGGCGGTTTTTAAAAGTTGTTTCTGTTAGGAAAAAAGCTATTTTTTAGACATGACCGAAGACCGGAAGTACTTACCCTTCCGGAGCACACGGTCCCACTTCCCTGGTGGAAGTACACGTATTTAACTAAATGAGCCGGTTTTCAAAGAGTATACTTTGTTTTAGAATTGTAATTTGGATATGCGCCGGTATGTTTGTGTATGATTTAGTTAGGATCTAAAATATCTAACGTACTTATTAACCAGTCGTCCTTCAGTGAGAAGATTTTATCGATTGATCAGAAGTTCGCCGAAGTTCTCCGAAGTTCTCCGAATTCAGGTTTTTAATCATCAGTGTAATAAGTATGTGTTAATCATATTCCATTGCTTCCCTTCTCAAGTTATTTTCATAGGAACACTCGCTTTTGAGCATACACGCCATTAGTTATGTCTTTGGGCATATACGTCATAGTTTTCCCTGGGTATAAACGTTATAGGGTTCTCTGGGTACGCACCTCTTTCGGTTTGCCGGGACACGTATGTGATTTGACAACTGTTTAGCATTTATTATGTTTTTCATGGTTCACACTTCAAATAATTTTCTTGGGCACAAACGTCATTTTGTTTCTCTGGGCACCCGCGTCATTTTTTGTCCCTTCGCTCACAGGTCATTTTATTTCTCTGAGCATACACGTCATTTTCTCTTTTTTTTCTAGTGCACAAACACTCGTAAATTCCCTTGGTACACACGTCATATAAATTTCTTTATAAACACTTTATTATCTCTCCCTGGGCACGTATCTAATTTGACTGCATGTCTAGCATTTACTTTTCACATGCCCGCTCAACGATATTTACGTCATTACTGTTATATCAATGTTTTAGGCATTCTCTGTCGGCGACCAGCCCACGATTGTATCACGTGATTATCTACTACCAAGAGCAATGGGACAAAGATTTGATTTGACTTTTTATGATGTCAAACTAGCTAACCTTGGATATTGTAAAGGTAAGTTCAGAATAATGTTTACCATTTAATCATTTTCAAAATCTTTAAAAAAGTAAATAAATAAACCTCTGCGGTAGCTCAGTTGGTAGAGTGCTCGCTCCGTAAGTGGGAGTTCGTGAGTTTGAACCCCAACCCAAGACTTAAAAGTGTGTAGTGACTGTTTTTTCGCCAAGCACTCGGCATTACGAAATGAAAGTCAAAGTTATTTCGGATAGGAACTTAAAATAATCGAAGTCCCGTGTCACGGTAGGCTTGACACAATAAAGAACCCTGCTGCATAATGCCATTAGCGCAACGCACAAGCCAAATTTCTGCACTTTCCTCTATAGCTGGCGACGTCTCGATAAAAGTCAAATATTCTTGACTGGGACATTAAACACAATTACTCAACTATCACTCAACTTTAAAAAATGAGAAAGTTAAAAGTCTGATTTCATCTTAATTTAATTTCCAAGTTAACTATCATGGTTGTTCTCTACTCTTGTTCATTACTGTCCATGTTTTGTGTGAACAGCTGATTTCCATATTTTATAATAATTATGTTTGCGTATTTTTTTAATTTAATTATTTTTACGGCGGCACAGAGGTTACACGAAAAATGTCTTTTATATCGCGTGCTCACCCGAAAGGTACCGCATGCCTTCGTGAAAATTATTGCGTGTTCACGCGAAAGCTACCGCATGCTTACATGAAAATAATTGCATGCTCACGTGAAAGTTCTTGCGTGGGCACGCGAAAATTATAACATATATCGCAAAAATTATTGTAACTTCTCTAATAGTATATTAAACTGTGTTTGTACCTTGTATTGTGTTTCCAATTCAATACATTAAGTTTCCACGTGCATTACGTAGGGTGCTGGTTCCGTATGTGAGAGACGTAGATTCAAACTCTGGCGATTCTGAAAAATATTGTTTTTAAAAAAAGTGACTGCAATTTGCTAATAACTTTTCCATTTATCGTTCTTTATACATAACATATGACGCCAAGCACTTGTGAAAAAATCTTGACTTCACTAAACCTGAACAATCAATCAATCAATCAATCAATCAATCAATCAATCAATCATTTTTCAAACGTCTTTTATTTGCGTTCTTTTATGTATCTACTTTTTCAGTTTTATTTTCCATACACATTTAATTTTAAAATCAAATTCAAATGAATTGCATGAATTTCTGCTTTTCTACAATTAAAACGATTTTTATACATTTTAATTTAGATGTATGTAAATTCTATAGTCTCCCGAGACAATGCTTGCATGAAGGTTACCAGGATCCACGTGACTGTACTAAATGTCGGTGTCCAGAAGGATTGTCCGGACAGTTTTGCGAGGAATCTGACCCACCAAGTAACTACAATATAACATCATTGGCCGCAAAGGAGGCATTTCCAGGTAAATAGAAGTGCAGCTAAGTATAGTATTGGTGTTTTACGCCAAAGTCAAGATCCTTTTACTTATATGCAGACGGTAAATTCTGGTATAGTGGAGTAAACCTAAGTGCCTAGAGAAAACTACCGACCTTCGGCAAACAAAATGCCATTTTTTTTTACAAAGGAATCTGCCCGAGCGGAATTTGAACCTAGAAGGTGAGAGGCACTTTGATCCGTAAGCGCGCGCTTAAGACCACTCAACAACCGCAGCTCTGGAGGTAAAATAGACCTCTCTCTGTCATAATTTCTACAAAATATAAATTGCATTTTCTTTTGAAAGAGTTTGTTTGCTTTTTGGCCCCAATATGCGGAAAACTGCAAGGTTTTATTACAGTATGGTTTGTACTTTGTTCAAATTATAAATCAATACGGTCGTTTTAGAAATGATCAAGGGCACTTGAACACCTAATAACACAACAAATCTTTAGCATCGAAATGGCAAGCACTTTTAAACTAGCATGTCTATTATTGAAGTTCGAACATAAAATATGAAAGGCCCAGTAATCCTTTAGCCGACGCGGTAGTCCACCGAATCACCCTAGCAATTAATACAGAAAAACAATTATGTCATGATTTTCTCCTTCCAGTTAACATCACAAGCAGGCCATTCAATCGAAATAATTTTTTTCGCATTTTTTCTTTTATCGAATTAAAAGAAAAATAATAATTTTTAAAGAATACTTAATTTAATTGAAATCAATTTTTTCTAGGGTCACATGTGCAGATTTGTGGAGGAACTTTTGATTTAACTGTAAACATACCATTTAAGTTTGGTATTTCATCGTACAAATATATGGAGAAATGTAACTGGCTTTTCAGGGTACGTAAAACTAACTGTTTTTTATTCAAACGATATTTTTTAAAATTATTTTTTAATTTGAAGTGCTAGCTTTAAATTTCAAACTTTAAGCTAACAATCCATGTGTTTTTTTTTGCGAAAGCATGTATATATATATATATATATATATATATATATATATATATATATATATATATATATATATATATATATATTGTGAATTATTTTCATCTGTCATGGCAAATAAGCAGTTAAATTCAATGGCAAATTGGAATGCTGTCATGGCAAATTAGTAATTACCTTAGTTTACCTTTGCAGAATAGTATTTTACCATGATAGTATACTAGTTCGATATGACAGATTGGGAGCAATCTTTATTCTCATTTTCGAGGTTTTTATTTATAGATTCTTGGAAGACAATTGTACTGTAAGTGTTGACGAGACGGATAATATATATTTTGTAAAAAAAAAAATGACTACAATCATGTTTCCAGCCATTGTGACAGCAAATGCATCCTGAAACATGACAAAAAAGATAAACATAGATTATCATCGTTGGGTACATAATTACCCGTTTTTTATTTTGCTTAACGAAAACTGGAATTTGGATATAAACGTGTTAGTTTATTAAAATTTGATTTGTTACAACAGATACCAAACTTTCTACTAAAGTTTTAATGTAATATATTTTATTTAGGCACCAACTGGAACAAATATAGAATTCTCAGTTCCTGACAATTTTTTGAATTACAAAACCTGTTCTCCAGATCCCAATATAATATGTGATGATTATTTAGAAGTCAAATACAATCACAGTTTAGCTGCTACTGGTGCAAGGTAATTTTTATACTTATTAAATTTGTTTATATTTAATTCAACGTATCGTATATCCCTTTTTATTGTATAGAAATATATGTTTCACATAGAAGTGAAAAAATTCGGAAGTGTAAGAGTGCAAAATATATCGATGTTTGCACGCAAACTTTGTCCCGAGGTTTCCCGAATCCTTTTTTCGTATTGCACATTTTGTCACGTGACACTGTCGTTTGAATCATGCCTGAAGAGGGCATTTTTTTTTATAAAAAATGATATTGCACTAGATCAATATATATATATATATATATAAAAGAACTAGTGCAATATGTGTGTATTTTGAGACAAAAATGTATTTTTAGATGAAATACAAGTGAAAAAATAAATATATTTTGCTATATGATAAAATGGTAATTGAATTGACATTGTAAAATATTGTCCCGAGTTAACTTGAAATTTGTACTCGCAAGCTAAAGCAAATGTCGAGTCAACACGGGACAATATTTCACAATATCAGTTCAGTAACCCTTTATTATGCTAATCAAAACAAGCAGTGTATAATATATGTAGATTGAATACTTTTATTGGAATATAAAATATATTGTGATCTTTCACACATCAAAGTATTTTGTCATTGCCCTTTTGTTTATTTTACTTACTCTCTAAGCTATTCAAAAATTAATTCAGCCAAACTTAAAGCAAAGATAAGGAAGGATAATATCCTTTTTTCACTCGGGCTAACAGAGACAGCATTAATTTTTCTATCTTAACACTCACATTTTTACATGTGAAACTTATAACTTTTCCCTTACAAAGAAAGTTCTTTTTTATTTTTTGTTTCTTTTTGCTTATTCTTGTTTAACTTTCGGAAAGTTCTATCAATTTATACAATTAATTGTAATCATGAGACTTAAGTATAGTTATTTCAGTTAGAAGATAGTAATTCTGCACCCGACTTGTTAACATGTTATTGGCTTTGGTTTTTTATCAGAAATCCAAAACACAAAAATAACCAATTAATTTCTTAAAAATGTAATTAACGTTGACCGTTTCTTATTAAAGAGATTTCTTTCTCTGAGATGTCATTTCAATTTATCACGATTTATGTAAAGTACATAATAACTTGTAATACTTTGTTCAGTTATTGTAATTTTTCTTTTTCAGGTTATGTTGTTCAAACAATATGACGTCACATCCAATCACATCACATGGAAATAAAATGCTTGTATTGTTTAGAGCGTATTATGACGATGGTGATGTTGGATTCAATGCAACAGTTGTAGCAAGTAGGTATACAAGTAACACTTCTAAAATCCCATTCAATTTCCAAATGAGCGAATTTTTTGTTAAAAGTGTAAAAAAATAAATAGAAGCTGTTTTGTAATATTCAGCTTTTATCAGTCAGAAAGAAATTGGTCTGGATTTTGCATTATGTCATAGATAAGAATTTCAAATTTGAGATCCGCGCTCGGTATTTAAAGGAAAAGTTCACCCGTAATAGGTTACAGTATACATGTAATTTGAACTAGAGAGTTGCATGAGTGTTTGCGTCATACTGTCTAGCGCGTATAAGTAACCATGAGCTCGCAGACTTTAAGCACACTCGCACAACTCACGCACGGACCTAATTTTTTTTATAATTTCATTTATTAACTTGCATTGTTTTGCGGTCCGGTCCATAAACTAAGATTTAGCCATCAACTCCTGAAATATTTGTTAAATATACACACGTTTGATCCTTAAGAATATCTCTAATGGGATTGGAAAGTATGAAAAACAGACGTAAAAATCATCAGCTAAAACTATTTTACAAAATGTTTCATGGAATAGCACCTAACTACCTTTGTCGATTAGTTCCAAATTATTATACTGAAATTCATTCGTATAATACCCGACAGCTGCAAAATTTAGAAACAATTTTTTGCAAAACTAATTTTTACTACAAATCTTTTCTTCCCTCTGTTATTCGTGCTTGGAATGAAATACATACCGAAATAAGAAATGGTTCCCAGTCTTTTGTTTTTTTGTAAGTATTTAGAATCTAAAACAAAAGTTCTGAAATTGTATAATGTGGGCCCACGATTAGAACAAACTATTCATGCTAAACTAAGATTAGAATCTAGTTCACTCAAATTACATCTTTACAAAAAGAATTTAGTAGACAACCCCTACTGCGAATGCGGACAAATTGAGAGTGCAGATCATTTTCTTTAACGATGTCACCATTACCAAAAAACACTATAAACACTTTACCTTTTAAAATAAACACAAAAATCCTTTATCTGGTGACATTGCCTTATCCTTCGAAAAAAAATTGTCAAATTGTTATTCAAGTTTAAAATTTTTTTACAAGAAGCAAAGATAAACATAATTTTCATATTTTTCATTGTTCAGTTAATATGTAATCATATTTTATTTTACCAACATGCCATCATTTTAAATTTAATTTTTTCTTATATCATTTCTGTTCTTTTTCTCTCTTCATTGCTACAACTTAAATGTCTTCTGTTGGAATTTATATATCTAATGTGTCATTGGTCAGGCTTGTATTGTAATTTAAAGATATAGGGAGACTGGTTAACATAAGAGCTTTGTTATTGCTCTTGTTCCAGAATCCTATGTACAAATTGTAATTATATTTGATGTTTATAATGTTTAAATTAAGAATATCTCAGGTCATATCTCCCTTATTATTTAAGATCTTATCGTCTTAATGTTCTAGAGTTTATTCCTTGAAAGTATAGATTCAAAAAGCCATAAAAAAATTTTTTTAAAAATTGATTTGGCAAGAAAAAGTTTGATAATGTTTTTTTTTCTTAAAAAATTGTTAATGAGATGTAAAAATTTTAGAATTATATCTATATATACACACGTATATCTATATACATATTTTAATTGATTTTAGGATCATGTGGAGGTTGCATGTCATCCGGAGAATCGGCTACGCCCTGTAGTAGAAGGGTTAATTATACTTGTAAACTTTGGTGGACAGAAAAGACATGGAATGCATGTGATAGTTCTTCAAGTGGAAAATGTGGATTTTTCGAGTAAGTTGCAGCCACAGTAATAATTTTTCTAATGGTTTTTTTAATGGAATTTTCTACAATACTAGCTGATAAATAAAGTCTTGTAATTGCACCAAAATGCTTTGGTAAAATAGATAGAGCATTATTAATATCCTTCAATTTTCACTAAATACTCATAGTAACATTTTTGTTGATATATTCTTTGTCCTCGAGCAAATAAGGGAAAAATTAAAGTTTTACTTTTTCCATAAGAATATATATTATTATAGGTGTTTTCTTTATTAATATAGCTTTTAAATGGCAATTTATTTTTCAAATAGTTTATTTTTGCTTTGCCTTTGATTACAACATTAGTAATTGTGTCTTTGGATTGATTCCTCACACACGTAATTAAGGTTTTTGGAGAAGAGTGTGCCAGAATCCTTGATTAAAATATCAACTGCTTTTGATTATAACAGTCGTCTTATTTATTTTTTTTCTATGTCATGTACAGGTACCATAATAAAAGTCGATCATCAACATGTTATAGAGATGAGTTATATTGTTGTAGTGGTTACAACTTACACGGAAGTAAATGTATAGGTAGGTACAGGTTACGTTAAACTATAGTGCATTTTTGATGCAATAATTCTATCTAGCTGTGTTTCAATTTTTTCGTGTTTGTTTTATACCTTGTTATTGCTGCAAAAACGATGTATAAACCTCGAGATAAACATTGTGTATTATATATGGCACAAAGAGTGGAATAGGTTCTTTAATTTAATCTTCTTCCTCAACTGAGAATATAATTTTTGTTTTGGCTTCACATGTCTTTTTTTTCATTATCACCATTGTCTTTATACAATCGAAAGTTACATATCCACCTTAATTTCATGAGATATTAGAAATATATTAAGATAAAATATATGATAAATGAGCTGATAGGTAAATAGGAAAATTTAAAGCACTTACGAAACCATAAAGCCAAGTGACCCGAACCCATTTAACTTTCTTGGTCATTTTAAAAGTCAAGGTACAGTACTGGATGGATTGGTCTAATGGTGTTTTAGGTATAGGTGATTAAAAATAACAGTATAATATGACAAAGACTTATGTATATGATACAAGGCACTATATTTTGATTAGAAAAATTTTGCCATTTAAATTATTTTATATTCTTAATTTTACCCCAATGACAAATCAAACTGGTAAGTTTCAAAACAGATGGTGTTTATCAATTTTTTTAATTAAAAGTTCTTGTGTCAATCACCATTGTCCATTTACAATCAAAAAGCAAATATTTATCTAAATCAAAGAAAATCTGTCATTGTGAAAGATAAGTGATATTATTGTTTTTTAACTGGTAAATAGATAAGCATATTTAAAGCATTTAAAAGACAATTATTCCAAGTCACTGAAACACATTGAAGTCGCTTGGTCAGCATAGCAGTAGTAAATGACTAAATACAATTGGATTTCTGATGGTTTATGCCCAAGTCAAAATTCTTTAACTTGTATCGAGGCGATCAGTGATAAAATACTTGAGAAATCCTGAGTATCCAGATAAAACCATCTACATTCGGTGAGCGAATAGATAAACCTCCTTAAAATAGAATCTGTTCTTTCGGGATTCAAACCTAAGTGGTAAGAGGCATTGTGACCCGTAAGAGCGCGCTTCACTCGGCCACCGAAATCCCAGGTAAAGAATGGATTTAAGAACGGAGAAATTGTATCTTCTACTTTTCCGGGTACTACTCTTGGTCATTTGTCATAGATTAATGAGATATCTCAAAATTAAGCTTGAGTTCTAGCCAGACTATTGGTAAACCTTAAATAAGTAAATTATAAATCTTCACCTAGGGTGTCAGTGCGTGAGATTATCTCATCCTTACGGTACAAAAAAGCTGTTCTGATATTGATGATATTTCCTTGAACCTGATCAGATTACCTTTTGGTGGTACATAATATCTTAATTACCTATTAAATTAACTTCTTAAAGATGTAACAAATTTCTCTTTTTTCCTAGATATACATAAAACTATTTTAAATGACCCAAAAATCGGCATTTATACAAAAACTACACGCCTATGGACTGTATCTTAAAGGGTAATACGAGTATGATTATTAGAACAAATATTTATTTTCAGCAACTCCGGGTATTTCGACAAGATCTGCAGAAACCTTTCACGGATTTTTTCAGCATATTCCAACAACGAAAACGATATTAACCACTGTTGCGACAACAGACGGATGGTCACCATGGTCACAGTGGACAAACTGCACCCGACCATGTGGCGGTTGTGGTACTCAGTCTAGAAGTAGATCTTGTAATAATACATCTATCTGTGGGTAAGCATTAATTTGTGTTAATTGGAAGATTTGATTTGATTTAATGGGGTTTTACGTCACAGTCAAGAATGTTTCACTAATATTAAGACGTTACCAGCTATAGATGAATTGGCAGAGATTTTTAATCTTTGCAGTGCGCTTAGGGCAATATGCAGGGAAGGTTCTTAAATGTTCAACGACTGCTGTGACACAGGGGTATCGGTTTTTAAGGTCTACTCCGTAGGATCCCATGACTTTTATTTCTAAATGTCGAGTGCTCGGCGAAAGAATTTCCAACTTTCAAGTCTTGGGCATACCCGGCGATGGTTCGAACCCCGACCTTCCACATACGAAGCTAGCAGTCTACTTTCGGGAGGAGCTAAGTTTAATGTTTACCATCAGTGGTTTTGTGAGGTTTTTAGAAAAGCCCAGCCCACTAAGTTGTCAATTTGATTGTGACGCAGTGCTTGTGGCGTTTAGATATTAGGATTTTATTAATTGCGAATAGATTACTTTCTTTTCAATCTGTTATTTGAAAAAAAATACTTGTTCTACTATCTTATTTAGATGCTTTGCAAATTACGCAACGTTTTCCTAATGACCCGAATGAAAATAAGGTTCAATGCTTAATTAATCCACAGGCCCTTGTGTGTCTTTTGTTTCAAATTTGTAAATTTATTTTTTAAATTTTCAGTGATCAGTCAGATCAAACAGAAATCCAAAGTTGTAACATACAACCTTGCAGCAATAATACATCATGGATGTGTTCTAGGTTAGACACTGTTACAACATATTGTGGGATATTTTGGCCTTCAACGTGTACAAAGTAAGTCACATTATGCAACAAAATTTATTGGACAATAATAAAGTAAATAAAACAAGAATGCTATGTCTGCATAGATATCGAGATGATGACTTATCACAAAAATTACTTGCAGCGTTATATAATGCACGTGTGTGTGTGTGTGTGTGTGTGTGTGTGTGTGTGTGTGTGTGTGTTCCCTTGCCGTCCAATACATGTTCGTTGGCTGTTTTTTCTAATAAAACTGGCTTGTTGATGTGTATATAATTATGGTTTAACAAACTTTTATCAGCTCCTTTTTAGAAATATTTATTTACAGTATGCTTTTTAGCAGTCAAAAGCGGATGAAAACTGTCGAGCCTGGCATATCCATAAGGCGAGACACAGGTGTTACGTAGGCGGTAGCGGCGTGTCAAAATGTGAAATTTTATGTTAGAGTAATGTTTTTTCTACTCGACCAAAAGCAAACTAGGCAAGACATTTAAATACGTGGAATTCTTGTGACATATATATATATATATATATATATATATATATATATATATATATATATATATATATATATATATATATATATATATATATATATAATTTTATACCTTTTTTCAGAAAAGTTACCAGCACATATTTACATAGAGGACCATGTTGCTGTGATTATGAACTTAAAAATAATACTTGTGTGGAAATTGTGTGATAAACGAAAATTGTGATATGTACATAAACAGAAAAGTATTTTCATAACATTAATAATGTCGTTTCAATGTTTTAATTTTAATTTCGCCAAAGACAATCATTTGTGTGTCTCAAAAGTCATTATTATACTTATGTTACCAAAGAAAAGTAGTTGAATAATTACGATTGACACTTAATCAGTGCATTTAATGTGCCAGTTTAAGACTGACAAACGTTTGTATGTTTGAATATGTTTATTTTTTGTTTCTTTTAAATAACTATATAAAAGACGTATTTGCCAACATGTGTTTGGGATTATATATGAATCCTCTGTTTAAATGGTTGCAAACAACTATCGATAAATGACGAAAGCTACCACGCGTCTGTTATTGGTTTTTTTATGATAGAAAATTATTAAACTTATATGAAATGTTTCGTTATGTATTCATATAAACTGATTATAATATGACGCCAAAAGTCATTAAATATTACTAAAGGTACTAAGAATTGTAAATTTCATGTGACACTGCAAGACTGATAAATAGATGTATCATTACTTTTGTTTTTCATGGTGCTGTACTTTTAAATATACTACAAAGTTAACTTACTTGCATGACAAAATGTTTTGAAGGCCACATGTACTGAGAATAGAAAATGCATCATTGCTTTGCTTGCTTTAATGTTAGCAACCAATTGTGGATAATTGATGACATTTTCGGATCTAAGTGATTGAAATAATTAATATTGCCATGTTTTATCAATGTTAAAGAAACCGATGGATATATGATAAGTCGTTTCATAATTGCGAGTGTCACAAAAAGAGTTGTTTATGTGGCAGGTAAATATGTTTGTTTTAAAGTGTTTATTTTTTGTGTTTCTGTACTTTTAAATATACTGCAAGAATGACTATATGCCAAATGTATTGTATGTTACCTAATACATAAAGCTGAATTGTTTCGTCTGCTAAAATAAGAGCTACATTTTCCTGTTTCGGGATTTAATTATAAAAATTCATAAATTTTGTAATGTTTTATGAACTTCAAAAGAGTGCTTACGACATAATATGAAATATTCATATTACGAGTGGCACTAAAATAGTACATTTCATGTGACACTTAAACACTGACAAAAATTGCTCGTTTGATTGCGTTTTATTTTTCATATTGCTATATTTAAATATACAACTGGAGATTAAACAATATATATAATTACAGCGTTATAGCTTTGTTTGCATTGAGTTTTTGATAAATAGTAAGAGTCATTTTAGCGGTTTTGAGCTTTTATGGTATACATCCATTGCTATCGTCATGCCTTTATGGAACTCATACTGATTGTAACATACTATGTCCTATGCTTTAGTATCGTTATCTATTTTTATATCAGTCTTTTGTTTAGATATGGCTTCATATTTTAATATTGGTTACTTTTAGCAACAAATTTTTGGTTCGAAAAGTAACATTTCTTTTAGAAATTGTCTTATGTAAACTCAATCAATCCGTTAACTTAAAGCAACAAGGATTACCGGTGATAATTCTCATAACAACAACATGCACACATCTTTATAGCATGATTTCTATTGTTGACTTTCTATAATTTACAAATTTAAGGTACAGATATCTCTTCTATTTAATTATTCCATTGTTCAAAACAGAGCTGAAAGACGATTATAATTTTAAATGATATATACGGAAGAAAAATGAACACTATGAAAGACACTCTGTTTTTTAAATACATGTACATTTCAATTTATTGAGATTTCTTTATGTACATATTGCAAACTACAATTTGTTAATTTATATATTGATAATGCATTTTTATGTGTGATTTTTGAATTCCATAAAAGCTTGAAATCCTTCTTGCTTCTTGTATATTGCATTTTCTGATTATTTATAAACGTGTTTTTTTTATTAATTGTGCTTATTATATAGCTTACAGTCATGTAGCTGTACATAAAACCTATTCAGTTGACGTTATTGTGTGTTTCATTTGCTCACTGCGTTTTATTTTTTCAATTTACAAATGTTTATGTTTATTAAAAAAAAGCACAAAATATTTTTCAAAAGCAACATTTAATTGTTTTGAATTAAAATTATGACTACGAGATGTGTTAAAAAGAGTACTCCAATTAACCACATGGTAACCGGAAAAGGTTGGTTTGTTGATGTTGTTTGTAATTGCTTAACATTGAAAATGATTTATTTTGAATTGTTTAAATGACGTCATTTTACCTTTTAAATTCGACTCCATTACAATCTTGCACAAACGGGGGGTTTCCATGTGGTACATTCTGTATAATCCAGAGTCTAAATCTGCTCCGTTACCTACGCGATATACTAGAGTAGCGGAGCGGATATTGACTCTGGATTATCCAGAATGCATGTGGTACAATGATGAGACTATTTTTTAAACGTCTGATCTTAAAACTTCTGTTTCTTAAAATATTTAAAACAGTGAATGTAAAATACTGAAAAAAAACTATTTTCAGTAATCGACTTTGTTATTTATATGGTTTTTATATTTTATATATTGTAAATAAAAGTTTATCATGCGTTACAAGAAATGTTTCATTGTTTATTATTACACATCATTCCATTTATCTATCATTGCATCTATATCATTGGATAAGGGATATGCAGAATTTTATACTGTCAAATGCAATATATAACGACATATAACGACTATGTGACAGTATTTCAATCGTCTCTTTCTTTTGTTTTAACTTTCTCCACTTTTAAGCATTGCCACTACTGCCTCGATAATACTTCCAGGGGTTTGGCACCATGTATTACAATTATACCTTAGGTAAATTTCTCGAAATTTGATAGGTTTATGAAATAGGAGTAAAATTTATATCACCCTGAGATTTCAACATAAATAAGAAGAAAATATATCTTACGTCAAAAGGTGTCAATACCTGAGCGGCTGACATTAGGTAAAAAGTCGCATACCAAGAAAACCTTCGTATGCAGTTCGAACGAAACCGTATTCTGAATCAATAAAATACGTGTTCGATAATTGTCTCTGCATGATAAATTTTCAAGCTTTTTTTTATTATTTTTATTTTGTATAAGATGTGTTTTCTATCAGTCTATGCTGACCAGATCCAAAGATTTCAATAAAGTATACAGTATTCACTATAGTTATACAGTTAAATGTGGAACTATCTTTATTATTAAATAAATATTACATTTCTGACGGACTGATATGACGGTTCATATTACCATTACTCGAAATTTATTGTCAACCTTGAGTCCGCCTCTGTTAATATATAACACAAAAACCTGTTAAATTTTGATGTGCCATATGTACACATTTCGGTAAATCATTCCTCATCAGAGATACTAGGTACCGAAAAGTTTGATAGATAAAAACATAAGCAAAACAGTTGAAATTTAATCAATCTTAGCTACAAGATTTCTCGGGATCGAATATCGGGTTTTGTCTGGGCCCTCCGGTTTCTTCTACCATTCTTTAAGTGATCGCTTCGATATAAGTGAAAGATTTATTTTTACAAGAGCGTTCGACTCCATATATCAAACTCAATTATAAGAGAATCACTTACCAAACGTTGAGACATTCCTAATGTTGTGAATTGAGAGTTGAGTTAAGTAATGGTGTTTTTCACCAAAGACAAGATTCTTTCACTTGTATCCAGGCCGTCAGTTCTGAGATGGTGGAGGAAACTGGAGTGACCAAAGAAAACCACCGACCTTCGGCAAGCGAACTGATAAACCTTTTCACAATAAGATCTGCACGAGCGGAATTATAACAGGCGGTGAAAAGCGCTGTGGTCCGTAAGGACGCGCTTTGGGCCACTTGGGCGTGGTAGTTATAGTTAAACCCAAGTTTATAAAATGCCAGTCAGCAGTTTCGTTTTACACTGACACTAGCTGTATAGGACCAAATGAAATGTACAACCTAACAGGAAGTAGTCGGTTTATACTCTGGCTGTATAAAATCAAAGTGAAATGTACAAACGGAAGGAAGAAATGCACGTAATAATTGGGAAAATATCAACCTCAAACAAAAAAAAATATTATAAATATTGTTAAAACAATGTCGAATTTTATAATTCTTGAGCAAAAAGCGAGTTGGTAACATGCTTTCTGATTGAAAACAGATGTTTAATATAGCTCAAATTACGGAAACTCTGGTAAATTAGAACATTGCTGTAACAATAGTTACGCCTATTATCTGTTGTTTCACTTCGAAAGATAATTAAATAATTTAACATACGTGTGGTCTGGAAAACTTTCCAGTATGTTTTAGTTATAGAATTTTTTAGTAATAAACAGACATTTTAGAAGTGAATTATTACGCAAGAGAACTTGATCATAAAACAAACATTTCGTTGTTTTTATTGTTTTTCTGCGTTATTGGTGATATACACTTGTCAAAACAGTATAGGTTTCACGTTGTTTGTTTGGTTATTTTTTTTATGTTTTGTTATGTCGTGATGTCGATGGCGTGTTACTTATCGCTGCCAAGGAATTCATTTTAGCAGACAATAGATATCACACTGGGTTATACATCTGAAATGAAATCAAACTTTTTGTGACGGACTGTGAATCTGCCATAGGTTTCTACACGTGTTAGCAGTGCAGTTATGACATTGGTTTATTCATTGTTTCTGATTTGTTTTGACATATTCTTGGTAATTTTAGTTTTGATTTTGACAAATGATTTTTTTCAAGCAACAATACTTCATTCTACATAACCTAAGCTTTTCTCCAATATGGTGCGATATTTTAACGGAGAATAAGCCTTTCATTTGATATCCGGTGACTCTATCTTCAAGTAAAATTTGCTAAGATAAAGCTAAAAATTTAGAGATGATTTTGAACAAAGTATGAAAATTGTTAAAAGATATTTTTGATCAAAATTATCATACCTTGGATCCTTGGATTTAAATCCTAGTCTTTAACTAAAGGTAAGATTTTTTGTTATAATGTTATAAACATTTAAACAAAATCGGTGTTTATTATTATTATTATTATTAGATTTTGTGCTATAGATAAGTATTTTTACAAAAGTTTTTTTTTTCAAAACAATTACCATTTACTGGATATAACATTATATTATTTTATCTCGTCTGATTATTTTGCATATATTAATATTGACACATTTTAATCGTTCATATATTTATAAAAGATGAACAAAAAAGTCAACTATATAAAAATTAGCTCGGTAGCAACTTACCTAATATCATAGTTTTATGTTTTTATAAATTCCCTGAAGATAATTTCTGCAAGAAATAACCATATTTTATTAAAAAGAGTCAACTTATTCGGTTGCATTTTTTTTTTATTTCAGATAAAATGTATGTGTTACATTTTGCCATACAAATTTGTATATTTGGATACGTGTGTGGTAGTATGTCTCAAGGTATGTGAATTTATCTATTTATTTTTTTAACTTATTTCTTTCAGGTTTATTTATTCATTTATTTACATGTATTTATTTATTTATTTATTTATTTATTTATTTATTTATTTATTTATTTATTTATTCATTTTTATTTTTATTTTTTATTTTTTTGTTTCTTTAAAGTTCCCCCATTGAATCTTTTATGTATTTCCCGGTGCTTTTAATCTTTTATGATAGGCTTTAAGGCTGTGTAACTGAAATTGAATTACATGTGTAGAAACGAGACTGAAGAAATAGACTCCATTTCATAGAATAAATATTTTGGATCAGTCATAGATAAATCTAAAATATCATTGACTCTAAATACAAAAACATATAACGATTATTCTGATGTTCGTGTTTTTTGTCATTTCTCTCATCATAATTGTTTTCTGATTGCAGGTACACGGATAGTGCTAAACAAAAGATCGGTCAAAAGCCGGGCATTTAATCGGGCCTGTAAAATGCATAGTTGTAGGTAAGTCCATCTATACTACTACTACTATTACTACTACTACTACTACTACTAATAATAATAATAATAATAATAATAATAATATTAATAATAGATGTTTAAAATAGTACAGTCTGTAAAAATGTAAAATTTTGCCAGATACAGGAAAGGAACAATCCTGATTTTACATAAGGATTTACGAGATCATTAGAACTTAAAACATCTGTTTTCATTGCAAATAATTGCAAATGATGCTTGATTTTACCTTAATGGGTTCTGTTAAGGCTAAGAATAGTTTCGCATTTTTCTTAACTGTGTAGTGCATGTATATAGAGTATAATTTTTAAGTTACGGTTTTTAAAGGTTCATATTTTCAAACTCACTGATTTAACTGTAAATGTAATAGAAATTTTTATACAAATGTACTTACAACAAAAACATTTAATAATAATTTAGATGGGTCTCTATTTTGATTTAGAGCATTGCATATTGTTTCAAATGGGTTCGACACTTTTTATTTAACAGAAATACTGAATGTACAATAGAAGATGGTTGGGGAATATACGGTTCGGATTTAGGTTGCTGTGGAAACTACGACGGTTGTTGTAAAACGGCGTCTGTTGTTTGTTATCTTCATGACGTCATGTGCAAATGTTGTGATTATGGCTGGATGTTTTGTGGGCCGGAATGTCGGAGAGAACCAGACTGCGATAATAAAGTTGAAAACAATGATATTGATACAGCAACACGAGACTTGAAATCAGATATGGGAGAAAACAACCAATCACAGAATGCATTACATAATCACGTGACAAATGACCAATCACAAAACGGTTTGCAACAAAGTGGCGATCAACAATCAAAAGGCAATCTACATCTTCAGACAGCAAACAAAAATAAAACGTATGAATCAAACTCAATTACTTTAAATGGCACATCAGATTGTGCTCAAAATGGGACTTGTTTTAATGATTCGTCATATAGTAATATTGACAATTCTACTTTTACACAGTACCATAACAGTACTGCAAATCATAGTGAAAGCACAGAAATCATATCAGTAACAGATATCACAAAGGATCAAAATGGCAAGTCACTGAAAAGAGGTGAAAATCAAACCGTGGATAGTAAAACTGTTTCAGAACTTTCGGAGGACGGGTTTATAAAATATCCGTCGAAATATACTAAGAAAAAGCACCGAGTAATTTCCAACAACATTGTAAATAAACTATTTAAAACTGTACTCAACAATTCCAAGTTTTCTAATCCGCCGTTTGGTTTTACGCGGGAAGAAAAATATGATGTTGAAAACGAGGACAGAGAAGGCAGTGGAGATATCGATTAAAAAGTATAATGATACCCTAGTTTCCGAATTGAACTCAACCCGGTATATGCCAGGTGTAAAAAACGTTTTAGTGATAGCGCTATTAACGCAAAACGTTTCTTTCACAATCGTAGTGGACTATATAGTAAAGCGTTTAAGTGACATCACAATGATGGTGCGACTTGGAAGATGAAAAAATGTCAAAATGTTGGTAGATTATAGTCATGGAATATGATGCTAAGAATCATTTAAACGGATAAAACCTTTTACTGATTTGTACGGAGCCCCGTTAGTACCACAAACATATATAATCTAATATTGCGTTCGACTTTAAAATTCTAACGCACGATTTTTTGAAAATCGGGCGCAGAGCTGTGGAAATTGAGGACACTACTAATGGAATCGAGCGCACTATTTTAGAAATCGAACGTACGACTTTTGAAATCGAGCGTACGATTTTAAAATATATTTCTTTGGTACTAATTGGGCTCCAGGCGCGAAGAGGATAAGTAAGTAAGTAATTGGGCTCCGTAGATTTGTTTTGCAAACTATTTATTATACAAATGTATTTTCTCGCTACAAACAGGACTTTTAAGACTTTTATATAGAGAAAGAAAATTTGCGAATTTTCACTGAAAATGAATGTTAAAAAATGTGTTTTAATCTGTTCCCGGTGACTATAGTTATTTTATTAAATATGCATTTGTTTGTAATTACACGTTTGTATGTGTTAATTTTTGAAACTTACCATGTTTTACTACATATATTTTGCTGATTAACATTGGTCAAACGTTTGTCAAGACATATATCTAAGATCGATTAACACTTGCATTTTGTTGCTGAAATAACCGGCATACTATTTATATCATGTTATTTTCCCTCGGGAACTGTGCTACTATAGTATTGTCGGTGACCTGGTGGTCTCACCGCTTCTCACCGCCTGGGTTCGAATCCCAATCGGGACAGATCCTAGTGTGAGAAAATTTGTCAGTTCGCTTGCCGAGGGTCCGGCCACTCCGGTTTTCTCTACCATCCGAGATCCGACCGCCTCGAAATAAGTGAAAGAATCTTGACTGGGGCGTAAAACACCATTACTCCACTCCACTCGCTATACTGCCTAAGACTGTAGTAGCACAGGTTCCGAGGGGAAACATAATAATGTTTTAGTACATCACATGACGCTATAGATTATATATAGTACAGATAGCCGTATAAATAAATAGAAATCATCCCCATGAAAATCAAAATTCATATCTTGCTCTGTCATAACTTTTTTATTTCTATCTGCAAAATAAGATGGCATGTTGTTCACAAATGGCAGACTGTTCAAGGGAGAGAATTTTTTCTAAGGTAAAACGCGTCGGAATATAGTATCCGTCTGGAAAAACAATAAAACCATGCTGTCAAGGGCATTATTGTCGTTGTGAAGAAATGCAAGAAACTTTACGAAATAGAACTCGTGTAGGTGACCAATCAGTAATGTGCAAATAATAATTTAATGTAACTAATAAATTGGTAATAGTTACTGTTGATAAAAATATTCTGTAAAATCCAGTTGTAAAAATTAACATCCATAGAGTGTACCATAGCTAAAAGTACACTAGAAATATTGTCAGTAAATATACACCAGATGATGAGTAAATTCTATATAGAATTCGGTGAAGTACATGTAAGTAATAGAGTGTTTTACAACCCAGACAAGATTCTTTTCCTGATTTTGTGGCGGTCAGTTTAAGTATGTTTGACGAAAAATCAAAGCTTTTAGAAAGACGAAATGGATTGAATTGGAGTGGAATGTAGTAGATTGGAGTGGTGTGGAAAAGATTTGAGTGGAGTTAAATGGAATGGAATGGAGTAGATTGGATTGGGTGGTGTGGAGTTGAATAGAATGGAGTGAATTGGAATAAAGCGGAATGGAGTGTAGTGGAATGGAATGAAATGGAGTAGAGTTGAACGGAATGGATTGGAATAGAATGAAATGGATTGGAGTGTAATTGAGTAGATTGGAGTGGAGTGGTGTGGAGCGGATTCTAGTGTAGTGAAGTGGAGTAGAGTTGAATAGAATGGAGTGAATTGGAATAAAGTGGAGTGGAGTGTAGTGGCGTGTAGTGGAATGGAGTTAAATAGAATTGAATGGAGTGGAGTGGAGTAGAGTTGAATGGAATAAAGTGGAGTGGAGTGTGGTTATACGCTTTTACGTATAAGACAGGGTATTGTACTCATAATCAAACGGACAGCTTAGTTCGTTAGACGAAAGTAGAGCTTTCAAAAAGAAAACGTAGAGTTGTGCGCTTTTACGTACTAGACAAGTCACAATCTGACGATCGGTTCAGAGATGTTGGACGAAAAAGCATTGCTGGAGAAAACTACTGAATTTTGGAAATTTAAATTTATGTGTGTATATTCTAAGGGAAACAAAAGCAATGTCATTTGTATTAAGATTTATGTGTATTTCAGTATTCAAAAGAAATCAGTACGATTGAAAAGTATTGAAAAAGTTTCGAACTCAGCATTATTCAATGTAACGGATATTCTTGAAATTGATGTTATCATAAATGAATAATACTTGAACATAACCAAGTAAATATTTACACAAAGTCATATGTACTATTCAAAATATAACTGTATCAAAATTCAATCAGTTGAAAACGAATTTGAATGAAAATTATACCATTTACGCAAATCGTTCACAATTATGACGTGTCATCATATTATTTCTTATTCATTTTACGCGTATATATTCTAAAAATAAATCGATTTCATTTTTTGAAATAAACATCATTACACATCTTTAAATTTTACTTTTTCTCTTTTTTTAAAAAAAAAAAAAAAACAAAAAAATAAAATAAATAAATAAATAAAAAATAGAATAAAAATGAAACACCATATTTCCTTATTCAGTTTATTTCGATTAAACCCCATTCATCATTCCATATTAGTTTTCTGACGTAGCTTTTTTCTGTCAAAGACCTCCAGCTGTTTCCGTCCACCCTATCGAGTATTTAGTTTTGAAGTTTAGTCGCCCATTAAATTTTTGTTTTCAGCTATGAGAAAGGATACTCCATTGAATGAAAATACAGGGAGAAACTTTCTAATAGACAGAATTAAATAGATAAACGGATTTAGATCAATACATTCTCTGTTTATTAAAGTTAACGCCGAGTAAAATTTAAACATCTTATAAAATCTTGGTGTGAGGTAACATGGGGGTTTTGAATGTAGCCATTTATTTTAGCTTTTCATTTTCAGTACCATAACGTATTGGCGGAGACTTGGTTGCCGATTGTTTAAAACCCTCGCTAAAAGTGCGCTGCGCCTCTCACTGCCTAGGTTCGAAACCCAATGCGGACAGATAAAGTTTGCCTGTTTGTTTGTGAAAGGTTTTTTCATGGCACTCCGGTATCCTCCACATCACAACACAGCGACCTGTTGGTAGTAAATTACTTTAAACAAGGGAATTTTAGATAAGCCATAACAAATATCTGTGCTGATATTTCAAGCAAATGACTTGATGGTAAAGGTATTTTCACTCCTGCTAAAACTGCTACACAAAATTCACAAAAATGAAATAAGGTTCACTGAAAATGAGCGTTGCAGATCGTGCATATAACTTTTATTATCAGCTACTATTTGATTGAAAATGTTCAACTTGTCTGAGACATAACGAAATGTTTAATATGGTACAAATTGTCCTTCAACACTAATGACTAGACGCTTCCTAGCACTGAAGTTAAAGCAATATGTAAATGGTTCTATAAAATCGAGTTTAAAGGTCTTAAATGTTTTCTGAACACCGATAGGTCATAAACTACTGTCAATATATAAACCAATTCAGAAAAAAAAATCGACGCGCAATCAAAGATATTCGTAACCTGTAGCTACTAGCTGTAAATGGACCAGTAGAAAACTCGTGATAAGATTGGTTGGTTTGTTGGTTGATAGTTGCATAGTTGTTCATTGCATCAGCAATTTTCAGTGACTGGAGTGAGGTTTATCTCTAATTATATTAACGTACAAATATGTTTGTGTATGTGTGAGATGTGCAAAAATGTATTTTGGTGCACTATGCACTAGCTCGCACTTAAGGCCACTTTTTAAAAGATTTAACTCAATGAGTCATTCAGCTGTAGACAATTATACCAATCTCCCACTTAACTACCCTAGCCTGGCACCGGTGATAAGTTGATATTCTGTCTCCTTAATGCCAAGCACCAGGCTGAGAGAGAGAAAGAGATGTATCTCAAAACTTAAGGTCTTGGGTACTACGGCGGATGATCAACCTCCAAGTCATCGAGGCGATCAACTCGTGATAAAGATATTGAGCGTTTAAAATATAGAATAACATGAAATTTTTACCCTCAAGTGCCTCTTATTTTATGTGATGTAAACCAAGCAAATAAAATTGTATCATTTAGTATTCATATGACGATTTTAAAGTTTATAAAAATGTTTCAAAATATCATTTTAGGATTATTTCATTTTACTTGAAAGAAATGATAAAACATTCTTTAAAGATTTATATATAAAAATATAGTTTTGAGAATCGGAGGAAAAGGATTTAATTAACAAAAAACAGATATTTAATTTGTTTTTAAAATATAGTTATAATTTTATTTTTTTTCTATTATATATTTTAATTTTCAAAATATTTCAATTTTTCATTTATACGATAAATTTGTTTCATTTTTAAATAAGACGGTTTTAAACGATTGTGACAGAAGGTTTATTACGTTACGAAACATTTTAAACATATCAGAAAAAAGTGAAAACAATGTGATATGAACCCATTATAAGTTTAATTATTCAGTGAAGGACGAAACAACGAATGGATTTTTGTTATACCACTGTTACAGCATTTTTGATTGTTATTTTATCAACCATTGGCGTCGTCCAAAATGCCGTAAGTAACATATAACGTTTTTGTAGATAAAAGATAATGGTGCAACTGAAAAAAAATGTTATTGGCAACAACCAACGCAACTAAGATCACGAGACAGTACAATATGACAAAAGCTTACACTGGGGAATCATTGAAAGCCTAAAAGTTTTTTCAGATGCTTTAAAAACTTTTGTTAAATTTTGCACATTCTGCACAGTTGCTACAATAATTCAAACAAGAAAAAAAAAAAAAACTAAAAGTATCCGTATCACATGTTTATGACACTATCAAGTTGTTATACCATTAACGTCGTTAAAATGACGTAAAAAGTATAAAGTTTTTCGTAGACGAAAGGTAATTACTAAACTGAAAAAATGTACTTGACAAGAGTCAGGGATATTTGGAAACATAACACAATGCAATACGAGACAAACATTTGTACTTAAGTTGGAGTATCATTGAAAGTTTAAAACTGTGTATCAGAAGCTTTAGAAACTTCTGCTGAAAGTTGAAAGTTCTAAGTTTTATGTTCAATATTTATACATAATTGAATAAAAATGAATATTTTCACTTGCATCAGCGGAAATTGCTATGCGCGATAATGTGATGCTATTCCATTGTGGGGTTTTATATTAAAAAAAAACAACGGTAAATGGCGGATCCCTTTGGTACAAACGACATTATACGTCAGTAATTAAGGAACTATCAAATTTTTAAAATCACCAGAGCGGCAACATTGTCCTTTCTATACAGAAATCCCGGATATGCCTAGCGATTTATAGTAACGATTGCATGTAGACGAGAAAAGATATATTTAAAACCATCATTTATGTTTATCGGACTTTTCATTAAAACTTATAGGATTCACTGCTCAATGACTTTCATTGTTAGTTCGAAGTTTAACTGTTTCACTTTTTATTGTCAAATTCTTGGTCTCATATTGAGACGATTTGGACACCTCGGTAAAATTGCAGTAACATATATGTATAGAATAATTGTGAATGAAAAGGTAAAATCAAGAATGTTTGTACATGCATTTAAGAAATTTCGTAAGACTTAATTTGGTGTTTACTGAACTTCATATATTTTGCTAATACTAGTATTCTGATGTTAAATGAAGACTTTAGAAAGGCCAAAAACCAGACGCTACATCCATGAATTCTTGTTGAAACCAAATTTTATTTATTTTTCTTTCGCGTTTATGGCGATGGAACAAAGATGCGATGTTCGAAGTTTTACTGTTTCACTTTTTATTGTCAAATTCTTGGTCTCATATTGAGACAATTCGGACACCTCCGTAAATATGTATGGAATAATTGCGATTGGAAAGGTAAAATCAAGAATGTTTGTACATGTATGTATGAAATACCATGACTTAATTTGGTGTTTACTGAACTTCATATATTTTGCTAATATTCTGATGTTAAATGAAGACTTTAGAAAGGCTATAAACCAGACGCTACATCCATGAATTCTTTTTGAAACCAAATTTTATTTATTTGTCTGTCGCGTTTATGGCGAAGGAACAAAGTTGCGATGACGAAAAGCGAAAATGTAAAGGCGATAAAGTGGAGATACGGTGGCGAAGGAGTTGTAATCGATCTGTCGCCTTCGCGTTTTCGATCATTTGTCTCACATCTTACCTTCTTTGTGTTATCGCATCTTCAGTACTTGTCTTTATTAACATTTCATCTTTACTTCTTGACGTTTAGGGCGATTGAGCGAAGGAGAAATAATGTTAATTTGTTCCTGACAGGACACTGTATTATAGAACCATTTTTTCGGGTCAAGTCAACCAATTTGGAGTGAAAACATATAATTTAAGGGAACAGTTTAAGGGATTTGATCTGTTTCTAAAAGAAAGACTTTATAGTTTAGTGAAAGAATTTACAGAGGTGAACTCTTTTCATTGATAAACCCTGTTCTTCAGTTAAGGCTTTCGTCGTCTTAAAGAACAATTGCTACTGCTGAACTGGTAAACGAAGATGCTAGGTGTTATATTTTCATACTTTTTGTAATTCAACAGAAACCACATAACCGATCTTTTCAAAAACAATTGAAAAGCGTTAAAACGCATAAAAAATAAATTGAAAAAATTACAAACTTGAAAAGCTAACAAATGAGTAACATAGAGGAGTTAAGCTTGGATACGGGACAAAAAATAAAATAAATAAAAAGCAATGGATAGAAAATGACAATCTCCATATTTATTATGCGTCAGAATACAAAAATTTATGTATACAACAATCATCAGTTTGATTTTCCCTATTATTTAGACTTTCAAAAAGGTCGATTTAATCACAAATCAACGGTAAAAAAAATTCCGTAGCGTGAGAGACTTTTGGCAAAAGCATTAAAAATTAAAAACTTAAACAGCAAAAAAATATAGGAGTTTTCTTTGCCATTTTAAAAGCATTCTTTTAAACCCACCCTTTTTATCTCGCCATGAAAAAGGACAAATTAAAAATGATAAAAAGTCACGATAAATCGATTTTCAATAATAATGGTGCAAATACATTTCATGCGTACTGACCACGTATATAAAAATCAGTTTCAGTGAATTGACCAATAAAAGTGAAAATAGAATATAAATAACAATAAATATTATAAATGTTGATATTTTAAATTTGCACTTTTATAAAGGTGTTATTATACATGACTTTCACGTTTTAAATAACTCTTATCAACTCGTATCCAAAGTCACGAAGGAGGGGAACAGCGGGAATATATTGTATGAAACAATTATAATCTTTTTAATAAACAGATGATGATATTTCTCCACGTTAGCGTGAACGTTTATCAATATTATCCATACTAGCATAAACAGATTAGCTTTTTAACTTTCAATGATAATACACGTGTATCTAAGAGTACATGTCGCTAAAACGTCGTTTTATACGATTTTTAGTTTATTTTCTATTGAATTCTATTTTGAATCAAATTCAATAATTCGCCAGGATATTTTTTTATTCCCTCAGTTTGAACTCATGCACCCTGGTTATATAATGCATATATAGAAACTTGTAGCTATAAAATATGGGCTTGACAATCATTACGTCACAGCAACTAAAATATATATAATTATACAAATAATAAAAATTATTATAATTATTTTTATTATCATCGTCGTCATCATCATCAATCACCATGATCATCAGACATCAAAAACAACGACAAAATTATTAAGTCGTCCGCCATGAAGGTTGGGGGGGGGGCGCAGACTTATTG
>CM056610.1:12728719-12776219 GCA_029721355.1 Tegillarca granosa | reverse complement strand
TAATTAGGTACTACATTGTAGTATATACACAGTAACATTACAAGGTGGCAATGCAATGATTTCACTAGCGCCATTGTTAATTGTCATTGCAGATTCTTACAGTAGAACTTTTGTTGTTGTTGTTGTTGGAAGTAAATTTATTCATTGTTATTGTAATTGTAAAATCCAAATTGGACAACGGAAATATTCACGGATCTGACAATTGGTCTCTTACTCTGTGTATACACTGATGATTCTTCAATACACTCAGTAATTTAATTTACCTGAAAAAAGAAACAAACGGCTTTCTGAAATGACGATCATTTATTTATTTATTTATTCATTTATTTATTTATTCAGGGACCGGTGTTATTACAACAACAAAAGATTTGAAATACGAAACAAACAGTCCAGTTTATCTATACATCACAGTATCAGATGGTCTTATTGAAGTGAAAGAAAAATTTAGAGTTGATATCCAAAGTAGGTTTTAACGAAACTCTTATGAGTGAATGAGTGAGTGAGTTAGTGAATGTAGAGTGAGTGGGTAAGTGAGTGAGTGAGTATGTGAGAAGGTGAGTGAGTGAGCAACCGAGTTAGTGAGTGAGTGAGTGAGTGAGTGAGTGAGTGAGTGAGTGAGATGAGTGAGTGAGTGAGTGAGTGAGTGAGTGAACAACCGAGTGTGTGAGTGAACAACCGAGTGAGTGGTGGAAATCACTTCAACAACAGATTTCTATTTGCAAACAATTTTATTAGTTGAAAAGGCCGACAAAATATTCTTCAACTTCGATTATTATTAATATTGTCATTTGCTACTTTTGAATTTTTATTAAATAATATATTCAAAAGTAGCACATGGCAATATAATTATATGATTATTATACCTCTCTTATAGCAAGAACTATCTCATTGGTCCATTTCTAGTCATGTGACGTGTAATAACTTCAGCTATTTTCGACCAAATACATAAATATCCCAGTTTGTGACAACCTTTAAAAATTGACCGTCAGCAATGTCAACCCGTGATAACATTAAGAATTACAGTACAAGGGAGATAACCCTTGAAAATACACGCTTAAAAGCATGTAGTCGTATCATTTGTTGTAAAACGCCTGACTTAAATCCGGTATTAGCTCTGGTAGCAAAATGGGTAATACATGTACTTTTCATTTGAACATGTAAATTTTGCATCATGGCCACATCTATCTGTGTAATCAATGAAAAACAAATCCGTCGATGTCCAAATTATAATCTAAAACCTTAAGTAAAAAAAAATAAAATTTAAAAACTTTAAAATTTAAAAATATTATTTCAAGTTATTTCTGTTAACCAAGTAAACTCCGACCAGGGAAGTCAGACCGGGGCTCCGGAGGGGTAAACACCTTCTATCTAACTACACTCACACGTGTGAAATCAAATTTGAGAATGAAAGGAACATGAAACTATGGGACGTCAAATTAAATACACCCAGGAAAACTATGGACACGGCGCCTGCCTGAATTGAGAAACTTGCGTAATAATTTTTAAATTGAATTTATATTTATATTTCAATAGATCTGAACAACGTTCCAGTGATTACCAATTTGTACCAAAGATTGACAGTTTCAGAATTAGCAGCTGTTGGGACTACATTGTACACCATTTCCGGTACCGATGCTGACGCTGGGGAGACACTGTCTTATTCCATGCACGTAGATCCAGTTGGCGAAACGGGAAAGTTTACATTTGATCCTCTGAGTAAGTTCCTTAGACATGGCGGGTAAATCGGGAACTTTATGTTAATTTATTCCATAAGTTCTGTGACCCGGTCGGTAAATCGGGAATGTTACGTTAAATTTAGTGCACGAGTTCTGTGACCTGACCGGTAAATCGGGAACGTTACGTTTAATTTAGTGCATGAGTTCTGTGACCCGGTCGGTAAATCGGGAACGTTACGTTTAATTAAGTGCATGAGTTATGTGACCCGGCCGGTCAATCGGGAACGTTACGTTTAATTTAGTGCACGAGTTCTGTGACCTGACCGGTAAATCGGGAACGTTACGTTTAATTCAGTGCATGAGTTCTGTGACCTGGCCAGTAAATCGGGAACGTTACGTTTAATTTAGTGCACGAGTTCTGCAATTGAGTGAATGATTGTAAACCTGGTGCCAAATCTGCAGAATGTATTCTGTGATTCAAATGTAAACTTGTACCGAGTCTAAAAAGATTGTATCAAAAGTAGTTTTTATCATCATCATCATCTATAATTTTAAAGGAAAAATCACAATCTAATTTTTGTTTAATTTTTACAATTTCAGCCGGAATTGTGAAAAGCTCGGGAACATTTGACTATGAAACAAGAACATATTACAACGTGACGTTTAATATAACAGACTCAAAAGCTACCAGTGGACCTTACGTTTTGGATGTTTATATTCTAAATGAGGAAGAACCGTGTTACTTCGTGGATTCTAACTATTATATGTCAGCATACGAAGGAAATGTAAGTATAATTGTAATTTTTGTTATTTTTCTTTCATTTATTTTGCCAGTCGCCTTTTCCGGTTGTTCATTTCACACACCTTGTACAAACTATTTTCATTATACTACATTTCTGGTTGCATATGTCAAGTGCAGAATTTAATTTTTTTTCCAAAGAAATTGTCAAGTGCAAAATTTTGAATATTTCTTTTTGGAAAAAAATTATAAAAACACGTAGAATACTCTTCCTTTTTATGCTCCAATTCTGCACATGGCATATTAACTTTGAAGACAAAATGCAACTTAAATCATCGCCACACTGAGACTCGAACCCGCGCCTTATGGAATCACAACTTGTAGCAGAAATAGACCTGACGGCCTTACCGACTGTGCTAGCATTTATCCGTTTCACATTTTGAGAAGATTAATATTATATATAAGGAAGGAGAGTAAACAGTTAATTTTACACAATTCAAGACAAGTACAATTCTCTGCTTAGATCAAAGAGTAAAGAAGATCAACTGTATTAAACTCCCCAACCAAGATTCTTCAACTTAAATGGAGATAGACAATTCTGGGATGGTGGACAAAACCGGAGTACCTGTAAAAAACACTTACCTTCGGCAAGCAATTGACAAACTTCCTCGAACCAGGATCTGCCAGAGCGCGATTTAAACCTAGTCGTTATAAGAGACACAGTTATCCGTTAGTGCGCGCTTTAGACCACTCGACTACCGAGCCTCCACTTGAACCAAAAAACGGAAGGGTCTAACTGCAATGCATTCTACGTAGTACAATGTTTGAAGTCTTATATTTATTTTTCTGTTTTGGTGGGGGTTTTTGAATTGTTTTTGGTGGTTAAAGTTTCTTCAGAAAACTTGAATCTTACCATTTTTCATAACTTTATTAGTATACTTTTTTAAAATTTATTTATTTTCATTTATTTATTTAATTTTGTTTTTTGTTTTTATTTTGTAGGCCGGGTCATTAGTCAATTTCAATCCTAATTTTCTAGTGAGAGATTACGATGGTACCTCTACATGGTCTCTTAGTTTGGTAAATGCTAACAACAGTGGTAGATTTACAATGGCCGGTAGTACTGGGTTAATGAACTATGCTGTAAACTATGATGTTGACCAGAATGCTATGCCGAGTGTTGTGTACCTAACCGCTAAATGTACAGATTTAACTGGACAAACGGGAACCACAGGACTAACTATATTTATACAAGTAAGTGATTAATGTAAACACTTGGACTTAAAAACTGACATTTTGTTAATAATTACTTGATAATTAATAACATAATAATAATAATAATAATAATAATAAATAAATAAATAAATAAATAAATAAATAAATAAAAAATCAGTGATGACTCCGACGACCGTTCGAACATTTTGCTGCGATTGATTAGTTGAGTTGAGTTGTGTAATGGTGTTTAACGTCCCAGTCAAGAATATTTCACTTACATCGGGACGTCGCCAGCTATAGGCGAAAGTGCATAAATTTTGCCTGTGCGTTGCGCTGATGGCATTATACAGCAAGGTTCTTTATCGTGCCACGCCGTGATACGGGACCTCGTTTATTTTAAGTTCCCATCCGAAGGAACCGTGACTTTCGTTTTGTAATGCCGAGTGCTAGGCGAAAGAACAGCCACTACCCACTTTCAAGTCTTGGGTCAGACCCGGCGGTGTTCGAACCCACGACCTCCCACTTACGGAACGAGCACTCTACCAACTAAGCTCCGCGGTGGTTCGGTTGATTAGTGGACATGATATATAACTTATGCACCTTGATTAATGGAAGAGCCGGTGTCATAATAATTTTAAGTGCGCGTAAAGCGATCGCAGCGCCTCACATCGCCTCATATCTATGTCTAATGTGCGTATAGATGTACTTCGGTGGTGTTATAAGTTGGATGTCTTGAGGATTTTGAAAATCTCAAATTTCATTTAATCAAACCTATTTGACATTATGTTTTCGATTGCTTTGTTTGGTAAATATTTTTACACTTTAATTATCTTTTTATCTTTCTATAAATTGTTTCAAGTATCAAGTTTCTACAAAATTTACTCTTTATGGTACCATTTTCCAGGTTATTTATTTTTTTTATCTATTTATTTATGTATCTATCTATTTATTTATTTAATAATTTGATTTATTTATATATTAATTTTATTTATTTATTTATTTATTATTTATTTATTTATTTATATAATTATTTTATTTTATTTATTTATTTATTTATTTATTTATTTATTTATTTATTCATTTATTTATTTATTTATTTATTTATTTATTTATTTAAGGATGTCAATGATAATGCTCCACAGTTTCCACAGGGTGTATATACCTATGCTATTGACCAGTATACGGCTCTCGGTACCATTGCGACTTTATCGGCGACCGATCGGGATCTAACATCAAATAATAACCAGTATTCATGTAACGGACAAACAGTCTCCACCACAAACATATGGTATTCAATTGGTACTGATTGTTCAGTTAACTTTTTAACAAGAACCAACTTGGCATATGGAACAGTTGTAAGTATCAAAGTCTTTTTCGCAAGTACTCAATATTAACAATTATTTTAATGTACTCAATGTTAGTGACTAAAACAAGTATAGTTATACTATTGATACTGGCTGTTTAATTATGTCAAGAAACAACTTGGCATATGGAACAGTTGTAAGTAACAAAGTCTTTTTCGCAACTACTCAATATCAGCAATTATTTTAATGTACTCAATGTTGGTGACTAAAACAAGCATAGTTATACTATTGATACTGGCTGTTTAATTATGTCAAGAAACAACTTGGCATATGGAACAGTTGTAAGCATATTTAAATATCTTATACCAGAAATCATACTTTTATACCAGAAATTATATTTTTCATAACTAGCTTATCTTTACAAAGGCTTTCATGTATAATTGTTTTTCGTTTGTTTTTGTTTTTACGGACAGTAAGAATCAGATTAACATAACAAACAATTGTAAAAATAATAATGTAATATTTTTAAAAAATGATTTTTTCATTGAAGTCTGTATTTAATTTTTTATTTTCAGGTGTCGTACACAGTGACTGCCACTGATAACGGTAGTCCGCCATTGACTGGCTCAACCATAGTGAATTTAGTATATACAGAAACTACAACAACAACAACCTCAACAACAACTACAACTACGGCCACAACTACAACAGCCGCTACAACAACAAGCAGCTGGTTTGATAATTCTGGAAATGTGGCTCTATTTGTAACATTGCTGCTTCTTGGTTTATTATTGCTTGGTTTGCTCCTGTACTTTTGTCTTCGATGGTGCTGGACTGGAGCCTGCTGTGGTCCTCATCCTTGTGATTTTTCTGGAATGTGTCGGAATTGTTGTCAACCAAACGAGTAAGTTTTGCAGCTTCTTCAGGTATTTTCATATCCAACAAGTATTTTTTTTTTGCCATTGCTTCATTGCCCTAACATATAAAACTTTAAAGGAATATGAATATATGAGACATTTTCATTCGAACGTATTTTCGAATATTTTAAAGTTTTTAATGTAGTATCAATTACAAAAATGTACAATTGGCACAATTACATAATACTCTCACGATGATTTTTCTTGTTTTTTAACCAACCTTTAAAATCAATACTTGCATGTTTATCAATTTGTATCAATTATAAGAGAAACGCAATGAATTTTATTATATATTTTGTCAGTATTCCTAGATGAAAATTATTCCTTAATAAGAAATTCCAATTTTAGTGAAATTCATTTTCACAATGTTTATTGAACAGGGCATCCCATCTGCGGTATCAGAAATTCCAGCTACTACTATTGTACTTGATCAATAAATGTTTATAATTTTTTGTTGTACTTCCAATGTTTCTAAAAATAAATTAGCAAATCTGATTTTCAATAATTTAAGTTAAAAAGAATCATCATAGCGCTATTATTTTTTCAGCATTCTTTAATTTACAAATCTTTGTAACGTGATATATCAATGCAACATTTATGATGTATCCCAAACTGTATTTGGACAATTAATAACCCGCTGATATATATCAGGATATTTCCTATTAAACTAACAATTGTAATATATATATATATATATATATATATATATATATATATATATATATATATATATATATATATATTGCAGCTGTCAGCATTGCAACCAATAGAAAAGGAACAAAAAAATAACATCTAGAAAACTTTGTTTATAAGACTCCCGACAATTGGTTAATTGCGTGTGAATGCTATCTATAAACTGTTTTTATATCATTGACTTAAGATAGATGTTTAATTCTTTTATTTTTTTCAATATTTTAGCTACACACCTCGTCGACAAGTGACGCCTCCTTCTAGAAGGCAGGTGACACCTGAAAGAAGAGAACTAGAACCACGGTAAGTCATGCAATCAAGGGCGAGTGATTTATTTCAAACAACTAATATTGGTTGAAGACATTTTGATAAAAGGAATAGGTTTAATATTTCACAAATGGATTTGTTTTCACTTCTTTGAGTGTTTCCCTTTTCTTCTTAGAATTTTGAGTTGCACTACATTTTACATTCAAAATAATATTAATTTTTAAAGGAATAAAACTTGTTTTTAACTTAACAAATCAATAATTTATTAATTAGAATTTAGCGTAGAATTTTGATTGACACATGTTAGATAAAACAGTCACACATCTTTTTAATTCAACATTTTATTTATTTATTTATTTATTCATTTATTTATTTTTGAATTTGTAAGATTGTAACACACATTTCTACCGCAATGTCATAAATTATGACATAACACTCTTTTCTTTGAATTACGCAAGCAAACATCAGCAAACATCAAATAGTTTCGTATCACAATAATTATGAATATTTAACCAAAGTTGAAAAAGTTGGATTTTGAAAGTATGTCTTATTTAAATGAAAACTTGGCAGCAGTCAAAACAAGTAAAAATAAATTTACGCATGAACGCAGAAGCAGTCAAACAAGACAAGAAAGAACAAACGCAAATTGTGAGAATACACTAACAATCTGTTACTGTAAGTTCAGTTCAATCCAATTCTTTATTCACTGAGCCACATATGTGGTACATCAGGTGATAATACAACATACATAAAATTAACATGACAATAACATACTAACAAACCGAGCACGACAAAGATTACATATTATGTTTCTATATAATATTAGGTTATCTATGGTTATTTAAAGTTTTATATATGATTTTCAAAAACACTGAAATATTTTCTAATACTCTTTTGTTACAATACACCAATAAACCTTGAAGTTTTTCTAAGACATTATTTGATGATGAGGTAACAATATTATTGTAGGCCCCTACTACCTCATTTATCTACAACCAGGATTCCATGAATACGCACACAGAAAATCGTTAAGGTTGATAGATAAAAAAACAAACGGTTAAAGAATTATAAATCTAAAGTTCCAAAATTAGCATGAATCCAATTCCAGCTAAGGAATGCTTTGCATGACGGAACAAACCTTAGTTATAAAAAGTTAAGACCTTTTAACTTAAATGTCTGATTTTAAATACCATCCAAAGAAGTATGCTGTCATAGTAGACATACGCGTTTTTTTTTCACTGTGTCTGTACTAGATCGCATCAGTCTTACGCGTAAATAAATCTATCTTATCCGTACTTCCTTCTGGCTACAAATTTGACCGACTGAAATATTTTTGGCTTATTGTGGACATATTTAGTATCATATTAAGAGAGGACTTGACTATGATTTGTTATAACAAATAAAAAACAATTACACAATACTAAAAACCAGTTTTTTAAATTGACAAGAACCGTGGAATAGTCAATGTTCTCAATATGGCTTCATGATTTGAATAGACCACTGGTTAAAATAAGAAAATAGGTGATTGACACTCTGTTAGTAATGGTAAAACAAAACTGAACATTTATTCAAGTTTCTTTTCAGGTTAGGCAGTTTTATGATCAGTAATATCAATATTTGTTTGTTTTATTTTCTTTCTTTTTTGACTGTTTTTATAAACTTGTACTGTGTTATGTTCTTGCTTACGTCGGCTGTTGTAGTTGTTTCTCGGTTACACATTTGTTTCTTTTAATTTTTATGCATTTATACCCGTTATTTTTTGTGTTGTTGTTTGCATACTTCATTCTCCTTTCGATCTATATTTTTTCAAGACATTAATGCATGGATTTACAGTAATACTATTTTAGACGGTCTTTGTCAAAATTCACCAACAATCGTTTCTATTGGGATAAAAACTTAAAAAAAGATATTTCAAAAAAGTCATTACAGAAACAGCCATATTCATAGTTAATCACATATCATTTATTAGATCTATTTATAAATTCTAAAAAACAGCATGGTCAGTTGCACTGGTTGATCTCTCTAATATGGAAGCCTTGTTGTATTTGACATTAATAAATTTTGCATTAGAAGCAATTAATTATACGCGTTTTTCTGCTAAGTATTTTTTTCAAAAAGGTAAATGTCAATAATAACATTCATTTAGGATTATAACTATATTTATACATTGTTTTCATTGTTCAAGAAATTTTATCTAAACTTTCCTACGAAAAAAAATTTTCTCAGGTATTCTTGGTTTTATTTGGTATGCCAGATACATTGTTTTAAATTACAAATTACCTTTTCATTTCTGTTTAGTCATTTAACCATGTTTTTTCCCTTATTTGTAGGACATTAAATTGATATTTGAACTTGTTTACTAAAACATTTTGGAATAGCAAAAAGCTATCCTTTTAAAAAATAAACATTCAAACTAGCAACATAACAAGGCTTTAAAATTAAATTTATTAACCAGTGTTTTTTTAGGTGCAAGATACTTTTCTAGAATCGAACTTTTTCTACTGCTTAAATCACTGCTTTTATAGCTATAACTCTCAACAATTTTTTCTCTTCGTATTTAATCAAGGTCTTCAATCAGAGAAGCTCCACGTCAAACGTCGGGTGAATTTGAATATTGGAAAGAAGGTTTTTATTTTTTGTCTTTTTCCCCTTTTTACAATATCCTATGAAATATACTGTGCTTAGGAAGTTAGATCGGGCTTTTAATTAAATTAAATTTTTACTTGTTTAATTGTTTGGTTTACAAAAAAAAGACACAGCAAGTTAACAATTTTTCAACAAGATCAGAACATGTACCGAATTTGATAATGATTTTTTAAAACATGAAGATTAATCATATTTGCCAACAAAATGTTTTAATTTTATTTGTTTCCTATTTCATAATAAATAGTTTAACGTACTATTTAATTGTTCATGAACAATTTTTATAGTTTTCTGCCGATAAATATATTAAATGTGATGAGAGAAAAATTAAAACCTAATATTCTTATGTGCCGAAGGCATGGTAAAGATATTAAAATTCAAAAGTTTGTTTTCCTATTTTTAGACGCGGACTTTTGAGGTATTAAGCCCAGTAACAACTAGACCTACCGTTAGTGCATTTAATTCATTTTGGCTTTTTTACAAATAGTTAAAGCTGTTATTTCTTTTTTATATATTTAAGTCTTTTATTTAAGAAAATTTTAAAAATCCTTGAAACGTGTAGGCGTGTATTTAACAAATTATATCGCTTTTTTATTTACATGGCTAGCTATTTCAGACCATTTCTTGCATGAATTAACTAACATACTCCAAAGCAATTTCAGTTGCATCTTCCTTTTATTTCTTGTCTTCAATTTCTTTGCATTTAAGATGCTGGATGAAGACTTTTTAAGTTGTCAATAATGCTTTTCCTTATTATTATTATTGATTTTTATTATTATTATTATTTAATTAAAGATAATGACATAAAGTAAGGATTTTTTTAAATTGTCAGCATATTTATTAAATTTGCATTTAAATTGCCAACATTATGGCATCCATATAGTTTTAATTATTAATAAATACTTGATTTTGGATTATAAACCGCTGGACTGCTTACATGCCTGGCCACTTTATTACCATTCTGTCATTGGTAAAATATAAATAGAAAACGTATATATGTATTATAATATAAAAATAACGAGTATGAATAATTATTTTTACAAATAAATCTTAAAAACATGAAATGTAAATGAGCCAGTATTACATTCTATTTTCTACCATTTCCAAAATCCTTATCATCTCATTGGTTACCAATTGTTAACTGCAACTTAAGTTAACTACAATTACCATATTGTTCGAAAGATAAATTTGTAATTTTAAATTATTTTATCAAAACTCCAAGTCATTTTGTAGCCCATCTTTTAATTCATTTCTTTAGCCCATCTTTAATTCATTTCTTTAGCCCATCTTTTAATTCATTTCTTTAGCCCGGTACAAACCTTTATATAGATATGTAAACAAATTTAAGTATTTTACTTCCTAGTTTTAATAGCTCTGTAGCAAACTAGAGGTAACGTGTATAAATAAGTTGGCTAGCTTTCAAAGTTCCGAATCATTTGATCTAAATTAAAGCATCCTTAAGAACAATGGTTGTAATTTACGTAGCTCGCTTTCTTTTAAATTTATAAGCATTGCTATGTATTGTAAGAATAGTTTGTTTTTAAATAAGGCTTAATTTCAAATATCCGTATTTTTGGACCACTTGTAAAAAAAAGGGTTGGCTATTTACTGCAGTGCTTATCCAAACTCTGATATTGTTTGTATTTAGTGGCCCTATGTGTTTTCTGGGAGTGTTATCTTTTGCTTTTTATTGTTTTGTGATATTGGATTGGGCAAGCTATTGTCCGATACATATTTTTTCGATTGCAAAATTCCCTTTTTCTGTTTGTTAGACGACATGTAACTACTTAACTACAAAAGAACATTACATACAATACAGATTCTAACATCTCGTCTGAATTGTTTAATAAAAAATTTTTATGTAGAAAAAAAATATTTTTCTCCATTTTTGCTATACATTTGAGAAAACTACAATTTTACCCCCTTTCGAAATACCCATACATGCAAGTTATGAAGTAAAATTATTAATTTTATGTAGCAAAGTCATGTCGGGTCATTACCTTGAGCTTTTAATTTTTTTCTTAAACGATACACTAACTTAATGGATAAAGACAAAAGAGATTTGACCATATATAAAAAAACTTTCAGTGACCATCATTAACGTACAGGCTTATTATTCAAATATTGGGACAAGTAAACGTATGATTGTTCTCTCCATACGGCTGTACTTCATAAGAACAAATGCAACACTCTAACATTACTGTTGTAGCTTTAATACATTTTGAAAAATTGATATATTTTCTTTCTTTTCTAGGAGATCGTATGGCAGACGAGACTATTTGGATTACCCCCAAGCCGTCTCCCCTTCCGATGCGAACCTGGGATTAGAGAGAACTGTTCCAAGGTTACCGATTGGAAAAACTCCAGCTATTGGATATTATTAAGAATAAATGGATCTAAAGTTATATTTTATGTGACACTTAATTTTTTTATCTTCACAATCTCTAGAAGTTGTTTTGTCGATAATTATTGTAACATCAAATGCTGACGATAAATTATTTTAGCGCCCTTATATTATTTTGGATCAAGAAACATGCCGAGAAATCTGCCATATGCGATAATGGTAAAAGTTTTTTTGTACCCTTACCCATTGAATTCTATTCAGTGTTTTTTTTATTCAGTGAAAATTTTAAAAATGAACAAAAAAATTAAACTCTGCGAATTTTACGAGTTATCGACATTAATTGTTGTTACGGCAGGTTTCTCGCATTAAAGGAGTGTAAGATATATTGTATTCTACAAAACATGAATAATTAATAACAATTAAAACGTTCAATTTCTTCCCATTGGTTTCAGCAGAAAATTAATCTTCTAAATCAGTTTCAATTTTCTATTTGTCAAAGGTCAATTTTTCTTTTGTGTCTATCGACACATTTTAACTTTTCTATCCGCAAAAATTACAGATTTGTTTAAAAATTGAGTTTTTTGTCTTTAATGAACTAATTTTTATGAAAAGTAACGAATATTATATATATATATATATATATATATATATATATATATATATATATATATATATATACGTTTAAAAGCGGTTGATATCTTTGAAACTCGTTTGTACTAAAGTTCGGACAGTTAAACTGTTCTCAGAGACCTTAAATGAGGCACACTTACATTGTATATTGATATGTACATTATTACTCTTGTATAAATAGTTGTTTTTGTCGCTTTAATAAAATAAAAAAATATCTGTCGTGTATCCTTATGTTATGTGTTAAATTTAATTATTATTGTTGTACTTGATACTATATTGTTCCTATTATATTGAACGTATAAAACGAACCCAACCAGAAGCTTCGATACATCTAAGGGTTTAATCCCTTGGCAACTACGGTCGCTAACAACATTAAGAAAAGCTATATTTGTTCCATAATTTTAGGTTTTGATCCCTTGGCGACAGCGGTCGCTAACAACGTCAAGAAAACTATATTTGTCCCACTATTTTAGATTTTAATCCCTTGGCAACAACGGCCGCTAACAACATCAAGAAAACTATATTTGTCCACTCATTTTAGGTTTTGATCCCTTGGCAACAACGGTCGCTAACAACATTAAGAAAAGTATATTTGTTCCATCATTTGAGATTTTAATCCCTCGGCAACAACGGTCGCCAACAACATTAAGAAAAGTATATTTGTTCCATCATTTTAGGTTTTAATCCCTTGGTGACAACGGTCGCTAACAACATCAAGAAAACTATATTTGTCCCATCATTTTAGATTTTAATCCCTTGGTAACAACGGTCGCTAACAACATTATGAAAACTATATTTGTCCCATCATTTTAGATTTTAATCCCTTGGCAACAACGGTCGCTAACAACATTAAGAAAACTATATTTGTTCCATCATTTTAGGTTTTGATCCCTTGGCAACAACGGTCGCTAACAACATCAAGAAAAATTGTATTAGGTTTTAATCCATTGGCAACAACGATCTCTTACAACATCAAGAAACATTGAATTTAGGTTTTAATTCCTTTGCAACAACAGTCTCTAACAACATCAAGAAAAATTGTATTTAGGTTTTAATCCCTTCGCAACAACGGTCTCTTACAACATCAAGAAAAATTGTATTAAGGTTTTAATCCCTTTGCAACAACGGTTGCTAACAAAATTAAGAAAATTGTATTTGTTTCGTAGAATTGTATAATATAAGCTTATATCTACACTTTACTATTCAAAATTAACAGTGAAAAGTGTTGTAAGTTCTCTTTTGTAGTGATTCAGACAAAACCTCAGCAAAGGTTGCAATCCTTAGTGTTGATACCAACACTTTTTCGAAATCAATAACAATTATTTAAGCTGTTTTATACATTGAATGTCTTTTTTTAATTTAATACAATAGATATTGACTACAAAAGGATTGTTTTTATATTTAAACAATAGAACATCCGGAAAACTAAATTCAAAATCGATTGCTTCAAGGATAAAAAGAAATTAGATACAGTATACTAGTTTTCTTGGATATAGCTTATTATGATGGTAATACCGTTATTTTTTATAAAGGTTTAGTCTTGAATGTTTAGAAAAAACTCAGATATTTTGCAAAAAAGATATGCAAATTACGTACAATTCATATGTTACTATATACAATACTACAATAAACGCAGTTTCTTCTTTATACATAAAACTTCATAGATACAATGGGTCACGCGATCTTGTTACATTCATTTTTCGTGAGGTGTTGTGACAACTGTAACTATAGAATAACCGTGATAAAATCCAAGGAATGATAAAAATGTAATGAAATTATAAATATAAGAAATAAAGTAATTTTATTGTCTTAATTTCTCCCCGCTATCCCACAACTGACAGCCTTCACAAAATTAACCATATTCTGACGGGCAAGTTTACACCCCATTGTTCCGCTAATATGAACTTTCCAAAAAAAATATAGTTCTTCTCCAAGATCCAATTTACGGTATTTACCTTTGCGTCATATTTTCTAAATAAAAAAGTCCTCGCTCTGTATATGGGAGGTCGGGGTTCGAGCCCCGGCTGGGTCTGACCAGGACTTAAGAAATAGGTAGTGAATGTTCTTTTGCCAAGTACTCAGCATTTAGAAATAGAAATAAAATTCACGGGGTCCTTCGAAAGAGGTCTCGGTTTACGGCAGGCGTTACAAGATAAAGAATCCTCCCTACACATTGTCCAAAGCGCGCTGCAAAGGTCAAAATTTCTGCCACTTCACCTATAGTGCCCGTTACCTCTCGACATACATGAAATATTCTTGACTGGAACGTAAAACCTCATTAAAAAAACAACAACAGGCGAAATAAACATCATTGTTGTTAAATAAAGAAAACTTTTAACTATATATATATATATATATAGTATACTATATATGAAAACTGATATTGTGGATCCCAAAAGCCAAATAGCCATTTTTGAAAGTTGTAAGCCAACATAAAGGTAAAAAAAATTACAATGAACGCATAAGCTAAAACCGGCCACTTGTTCAGTTATGTGTCAAATTTAAAAACAGTGATAGAAATTTCTCATAACTGACAGCAAGTAAATGCCCATAAATGTAAGAAATATGTATACAATTTATCAGTACATTATTATAATGAGCTTTTGATAGTTTTGGTGATATCACTTGTTAAGATAAAGCGGCTTTAATATCATCAAAGACAAAGGGTATACTATTTAGAAATTATTAGTAGACAATATAAACAAAGTCAATATTTAGTTTGATGAACCATAAATTTTACAACTTTGACTTTACTCTAGTGCACGTGTATTAAATACTGTTAAAGTATCATGGTCGGTCTTTATAAGTAAAATAGACTAGAGTTCTTTACTTGTTGATTTACATTGAACAACAAAGTATCTACTTTTTTATATATTATTTAATGCGAAGAAAGTAATTTTGTAGTTTAAAAATCAGATCTTGACGATTTTTTAGTACTTGTTTGATTGAGAATGATGGCGGAGGTGTATTTATTAAATAACAAAAACGTGAAATCCATGATTTATTGCATTTTCGAGTTTTTGGAACTAGCATTTCTTTCATTTTTAAATTTAAGAAATAGATTTTCTTTTATGCTCGAATTTTAAAGGATTTTTTCATGTTCGATTTCCAGAACCACGATTACTTTCATGTTCGAGTTTCAGAATCAGGATATCTTACATGCTTGACTTTCAGAACCAGGATTACTTTAATGTTTGAGTTTCAGAACCAGAATTTCTTGCATGCTCAAGTTGAAAAGCAGGATTACGTCAATGTTTGAGTTTCAGAACCAGCATTTATTCATTTTAGATTTTCAGAACCAGGGTTTCACTAATGTTATAGTTTCATATTTGAAAGAATTTCGATTTTTTTCAATTTCGAATATTGTAATGAAAAAAGACATAAGGAAACTGTAACTGATGTAAGTATTTGCAATATTTATTATTATACAATAAAATGCAAACATACCAGTCCATGTAGGTACTTGCTTACGGTAAGAATTGAATAAATTAAATCTATACTTACTATCTACAAAACCACTTGTGATAAAAGATCAGTTTTAAAATCCTTTTTAACTTATCTTCTATATACGGAACTCAAGGCAATGTTTAAGTACCTTGAATAATTGGAAAATAAACAGTTTGCTTTTGTGCATTTTTGTTAACTAGTTATGCACTCTCAAATCCAACATAAATGCGCTTGCATAAATTGGTGCGAGTGGTAAATTCAAACATATGTCGAAGTATTATATTTAAAAAATTGGTCATACTTTTGGCTATTTTATGACCGACACTGTAAAAAATGATAAATAAATAAATAGATAAATGAGTGAATTAATTAATTAATTAAAGGGAAAAAAAGAAAACTGCGAATATTGAATGATTTTTACTGACTTACATGAAAAAAGTTGGAGTTTTCTTTGGAATCATGTCAAACTAAAAAATTAAGCAATGGTAATCACAAGTGTTATACACGGTTTCCCGTAACGTTAGTGTATTCAATATCTTTTTTTCATTGTTACAGAATGGCATTTGTATTCCCCCGTTAAAACAATGCTATTCCGGGAATCTCCTACGTTAACGCATTCCTTATGGTTCCGCAAAAATGTTAAGAAGCATAGATCTCGTGGCAATCGATGTGATCAATTGTGTTGACTTTTCATACACCAAGCACTCTTTTGAATTAAGAAATGAAAGTCACTAGACCTTGTCTAGTGTCATGACAAGCATCAATCAAAAATGAAGCGAAACTAATCGCGTTCCACAAGTTAGTTCTTACAACTTAACGTTCGGCAACTCGATATAATGTAGAACTTGAACTTGACGTAAAAATGAAGCATTTCAATATATGCCCCTACAATCCGCTTTATAAACTAGTCTTCATGTATTGAGCAAATTAAAAGTATGCATTAAAACCAGTCAGCTGTTCAGATTATTTCAATGCGATAATTCCACAACTTAGTAAATTGCAAAAATGAAAATGTAGATGTGAATAGTTTTATTGCTGATCAGCCAATAACCGTGAACACTTTAAAATAATGCATCGCCCGACTACACGCTGTACAAAAGTGAAACAACTCAAACAATTCTGACATTATTTTTTCCGAGGTTAAAATTTTCACGCTTTTTATTTCGCAAATCGAATCCGATCGCGAAATAGCAAGAAATTTAGAATACTGCTAAAATGTCCCTGTATAGGGTAATATTGACTAAAAAAATTCACAGCAGGATTATGCTTCTATAGAAGCTTTAAGAACGTGTTCATGAGTTTGGTTTTTATAAAATCAGAATTCGACCTTGAATTAAACATATTGATTTCAAAACCAGAGATTGGTGTAATTGTCGTGCATATATTTAAAGCCAATTTGCTCATTAATGACCCAATAGGTTATTAAAAATTATATAATTAGTAATTGCATAATTGTGTCGTAAAACAAAGAATATTTTCAAATTTGAAAAAAATAAAAATGAATTGATTTATGCTTGGATTTTTTTCTGTTTGATCATATTTAATGAATAAGCATCATGCAGAATGCGTGTAAATCCTCAAGAATGTGTTAAATCAAACTATTAATCGATAAAGAAAATAATTATTCAATTAAATTTATTGCGCCATTAATATTAATTGCATATAAAAGATAAGACAGTACACAAGCCAATTTTTTCATTATTTATTTATTTATTTATTTATTTTGAATAATAAATAAATATATAAATATAAATAAATAAATAAATAAATAAATAGATAAATAAATAAATAAATGTTACTATATTTTGACCTCATTTCGAGTTGGTATTTAAATTGGTAGGAAAATATATCAAAATCCTGGTACTTACATGTAAATAAACAAAAACAAACGCACGTAATTGATTAACCACCCCCCTCCCCCCCCCCCCCCCCCCGGGAGAATTAACTTGTTTATTTTTGTACTAGACGCAATTTAAAACAGAAACATCAATATTTAATATAAGGTTGTTTTTTTTTCTTTGGTCTTTATTGATACACAGAACTACAGATTTTTTAATCGTTTACTTTCTTTAATCTTTTTTTTAAAAACTACCGTGATTTCTATGCTGAAAAATCAATTTAATATGTAAAACTAATATACAAGTTATTTCTGTAAGCTTTTAAGGGAACGACCAATTTGACTTGTTTTTTTTTTTTTTCGGTGAAATTTTTAAAAGTACTATTCGTTTGATATTAATTATTATCTTATTTTATTTATTTATCTATTTATATATTTATTTATTTATTTATTTATTATTTATTTTTATTATTATTATTTTTGTATCTTCTTTAAAATTGGCTATAAGATCATTTCAAAGTTATAAGTAACTATGGTATTGCGACAACGCGCAATAATGTAAATCGGGTTGCACCTAATTATGATTGTTTAATCTAAACGCATGTTCATATGGTGCGTTATTGTGTCAAAGTGTTTCTGACCTGACTCTTACACACCCAGTTCTTTGTCTGTGACAGGTTAGTATCCAACATGAACACCTACCAAAGCAATAGGCAGGCATGTAGGTGTTCATGTTAGATACTAACTTCGACAAGCTTCAATGATCCCTGAAGAACAAGGGAATTGTTCAACCATTACTTATCCCGAAGAAGTTCTAGAGAGAGAGAGAGAGAGAGAGAGAGAGAGAGAGAGAGAGAGAGAGAGAGAGAGAGCAATGATTAAAGAACGCATATAACGCTTCACAGTTTTAATCTTTTCATCAAAGTGATTAATTATTGGAAATCTGATTTGCAACATTTTTCGACCTAGCACTACTGATTTGGAATTGTATCCGAAATGATTGTCTAGTGCTGTTAAATGTAATTCGGGTATATGAGTGATCAATATGTAAACCAAACTTTACCACCGCTGGTTTTATTGGAAATGTTCATCTAGTTGGTCGTGATAAAATCTGAAGTTTGTGAAAATATTTTACACAGAAACAGTAAATAAAGGTAATATATTACCTTTCGAATGGTTTCGAACAGCAGTAACCTCAAATGGTCCTTCAGGGCCTCATCCATAATTGTCGATAAATCAACTGCCTTCTCTCAAATGTTTAAAATGTTTATAAATGTGTTTTGGGTGATGAAAATATTGTCAATTTTTGTTTTCATTTCTAATACCACGTAAAGGCCTAGAGCCTGACTTAGTACTTTATCGAAATCATATTCGGTGTTTGTTATGTTATATTTTGTGTGCGTATACCCCAAATCGCGCATATTGAAAACTACTCACGTTCATTGATTTACAATATATGAAATAAACGAGTATGTAATCATGCGATGTGTAAGTCGGATATTAATTTCGTTGATCGGTGTTCATGTATGTAAAAAAACCTGGCCTTGTGCAGCAACACTTCTACGAGGACAGGTTTTTTAATACACGAACACCTTAAACTCGGTTATTATCCTATACTTACCAGCGTACAAGTGACACATAGCGGTGCAATCTGCAGATGACGAGTGCAGGTGGTGCACTTCCCTGTATAATCAAGTACAATCAGGTATACAACGAATGCAACAAGGAAGGAATTATTGAGCGCATATAGTGGGTCAAATTTCCGTAATATGATTTAATTCAATTTATAATTAAATTTCAATTATAATTAAATTCGCTTTGCTTGTCAAAGGTCGGTGTTTTTTCCAGGTATTCCGGTTTTCCCTACCATCGCAGAACTGGCTAACTAACATGTTGCCGCATCAAACATGAAATTGAAGAAATGTAGCAAGGGCGAGGTTGGATTTGTTCTTTAGTTTATACCTAAAACAGTATTAGTTTTGAAAAAAAAAAAGTTGTTTTTGAAAATCAGTAAGCAATATTAAGCATCTTTGCATAATCCAAATACATGTAATGTTTGCGTTGGTTATCAGAATACAACTGCCATATACCAATTTTTTAATGTATTGAATGATTAAAAAAATTGTATATGTCACAATCGACAATAGTTATCTCAGCATGCACTGCATTTTTCAAAAAATAGTTGTGGACACAAGATGTTCAAAAAAATTTACAACTGCGGAGTAAACTATTTAAGTACATTACATTTGAGACCATTCTTTTAAATGAATAAAGATGGTATTTCATTTGATTTTTTTTAAAATAAAAAAAATTAATTTTTTTTTTAAAATTAAATTTTTTTTTTTAAAATTAAATTTTTTTTTTAAAAATTAAATTTTTTTTAAAAAAAAATTAAATTTTTTTAAAAAAAAAATTAAAAAAAACAAACTTTTTTTTGATTTTTTAAATATGCAATTTACATTCGTATCCATTTTGTTAAAAATTGAAAAATTATTTCCCTTTATTTTATTTTAGAAAAATTAGCTTTATTATTAATATTCTTAATATCAGTTAATCTTAAATAAACGTCAAAAATAACAGCAGTGTCTCCAAAATTAACGTCAAACTTTAAAATAAAAATATTTGGGTATAAGTTTAGACTTCGATCGGATTTGCCTAACGACCTGTTAATATGAATTAAGGGGATAATCCGCCGGATTAAGCAATACGTTTCTCTACTATAAACTTTGCTGTCGTCTGTTGCCATTGAAAAGAAATGTTTCGGATATACACACGTTTTGTTTATATGATGTTCCAGTTTCGACTGATAAATTGATGTCCCAAGTGATTAACCGGAAGTGTACTTTTATTTTTGATACATTTGGAGATATGGTATGCCGGATGTGAAATCTTATTTCGTGATTTGCAGGTATTGTATGATATATTGGTTGTTTTAATTCATGTAGGCGACCTTATTTCATAACAATAGCGAACACACACACACACACACACACACACATATGAATTTTAAAGTTTAGTTACTTGGTATTTCCATATACCATTTTTGAATGTATTTTATGATTAAATTAAAAAAAAGAATAAGACAGTATCAATGAGTAATATTGTTGATATGATGATATGATCGTTGTTCAGGTGCATTTAGGTCATCGACAGTTTGTCTTACCGGTAGTCTATTCCACAAAAACATAATACTTACAATTTCACTTCTTGTTTAATTTAAAAGGTAGATACTTACCTACGGTTTTTTATTCAGAGATGTATCGTTTTTACGTCCCAACAGCAATTCTTTTAACTTTTATCGACCTGACACATTTGTTTAATTAAAAAAAACAAGTTTTTGAGGTGCTTGAACCTATGATAATGTTTCTGGATTGCTTCTGTCATATACCACTTTTTGAATTAATCACAAAAATACATTCAAAAAGTGGTATATGATAATATTGTCATATACCACTTTTTGAATGTATTTTTTTTATTAAATTCAAAAAGTGGTAAAAGACACTTCTAACAAAGACACGATTTTATGTCGATGTACTAGTAAATATCTCTCTCTCTCTCTCTCTCTCTCTCTCTCTCTCTCTCTCTCTCTCTCTCTCTCTCTCTCTCATGAAAATGTAATCTTAAAAAGGGTTCATTCCCTTTATGATAAAAAATATTAAAAATATTAATCAATGGTGTCACCTAAATGAACGACTTTCTTGAAGGTTTATATAAAATATTTTGACGCCTTTTTGTACTTTTTTATTACAAGTAACAGAATTGTCAGATGAAGATGTCAAAAAAATTATCAATTCATTAAAATTGTAAAGAATTATTTTTTCATTGTAAGTTTAATCTCTAACACAAGCTTATTTTTTTCTATCGGCTATCCTACACGTATAATTCTAATTTGGGAAGTTACATACGCTATCAGGCGTAAATGTGCGCTTTAGATAGCTCGGCTACCCCGATGCCCAACTATAACATTCGAGTAATATAACAAACGTTAATTCAAACATACTAATTCTATAGTTAATTTTTTCTGTCAAGATCATTCACTTGAATTATTATTAAGTTGATTATAATCCCGATTTGATATTTAAAACTCTTGAGATTTGTCCAAAAATTATTTCAAGGATAACTTAAAAGTAATTAAGACGGGGTCAAAAAGTAAAGTCATTGAATTTTCAATTGTTAATTTTAAATTAATATTATCATTTTTATCTTTTGCGTGAAGAATAAAATATCATTGGGTGTATTTATACAATATTTGATGTTGTATTGTAAGAGAAATACACGTTTGTATTACCATCAATTTAAAGTTGACATAGAATATTATAGTAATTTTATTTTTCACACAAGACTTTAATTTTTTAAGTTCATATGACCTAAATTAAATTTGGCGACGTTCATATTACAGTGTTGACATCGTTGATTAAAAGCGAAATTTTGCTGTAGGTCCGTTTTTTTTCCGCGACAAATTTTTTTCCCTTTTCAATACTTATTTGTGAGACCTGAATTCGCGTTTTTAATATGGAGTTTAACCGTAGGTAAAATGGATGTTACATTATCAGTTGACAAATACTATTTTGATACTAAATTCTGTATGCTTTATTTTGCAAAAAAAGAAAAGTTTAAATTAAACACAAATAATACGTTCTCGTGAGTCAAAACGGATTTTCAGTATTTGTCTCACAGAATTAACAATAAAATACACTCTCGTGACCCCAGTTGATCACAAATGAAAAAGTGTTCCCCTTGTTACATGCTGGGTAAGAGTATAATGGATCGAATAGTGGTAAGGGGCTTTCGTAACCCTTATCAGTAGTTTTTTTTTTCGTATGTCACTAACGGGCTTCCATACAATGCATTTTGTTATGAAAGCATTTTGAACATAAAACTTTGATACATTTGAATGTTAGGCAACACCTTTTACTTCCTATTTACGTTATTGACAAAACGTTGGCTTTGTTGTCGCTGTATGTTTTTTTGCTTTCGGTCGAGATGACAATAACGGGCTTCCATGTTTTTGGTGTACTGGTATGCCCCTGTTTTTCTAGACTTAATAATACATCTTAATGTTATGTAATTCACATTTTCTGTAATTCACGGCGCATTCCAGTATTTATAACTGATAAGTACATTTATTTTTGACATAAACGGTTGTTCATACGCAAGTATCGAGTTTTAATTGGCCATTTCTACAGATGTTTTATTCGAACATACTATCATGGTATGTTATGTGTATATAGTGTATATTATTATTACTTCATTACTTTGAGCATTAATACTCATCAGTATTTAAACATATAAATCATGTGAACAGTGGTACAACATGTACAAAGTATCTAACAGTATACTAGTATGTAATATATCATATGTAGTATATCTTATCAAGGAGAATAGTACAACAATATTATTAAGATTGTTGGTTAGAACAGAGTATAAAAGACTTTCTTAAGAAAGTACCAAGATTGCAAAGTTCTTTGATATTGTTAGCACTTAATAACTGTATTAACTTAAACATACTCGGCTTTTTCCAGTAATAAGGTTTTATATATTTCACCCTAAATAATTTGTATAAAGGGCACTGTAAAATTAAATGATATCAAGTTCATCCTCTATACAATTTTTACAATAAAAACATACTCTGTTTTGCTTACCAACTTCCATACACTTTTTAAGGGGATTCCCTTAGGTAAAATTGAATCCCTTTATGTATCACCACCATGTTTTAAGCCAACAATAATATACTTCAATACATAACTCAGCATTTGGAACCATCATTTGCGCGCCTCCATACTTCTATTATTTTACCGACTCGCTGGTTCAGTGAAAGAACATCAGCCTCAAATGGGGGAAGTCGCAGGTTCGAACAATAGACTTTTAAATTGGAAACAATGCTTCTTCGTCTGGCGCTTGGCAAGAACAGAGTATCGTTAAATAACAACCAACAATTATTCATACTACTAAAATTATCATAATTATTTAGCTCAAGTACATAATTATAAATTATGATGTTCTGTCATTTTGATGAATACTTGCCGCTTATTTGGAGAGTGGGGTTGAGAAATTGTGTTTACCGCCCCCGTCAAGATTCTTACACTGTACCGAGCCGATCATTTCAGGGATGGTGGAGAAAACCGGAGTACCTGGAGAAAACGCCGAACTTTCAAACTTGCTCACATTCGGACCTGTTCGAGTGGAATTCGAACCTTAGCGCTCTTATCCGTTAATGTTTAGAATATTTCGCCACCGAGGCCGACTTATAACGTTTCATAGCCCCATGGGGTTGAAATTGTTGAAATTTTAATTGACATTAATGGGCTTTCACACGAATTTTTTAGTTTTAAATTTGATTTTTCTTTAAATTTTAATAATCGCACATATCCAAATGTTATGCAATTTAAATATACAAAACGACTATTTTTCAGTCCGTTTATTATATATCAATCTGATATTTAATACGATAATTATATATTTTTTCTCTTATATTTACAGAATTTTGGGAGGCCAAAATTTGAAATTAAATTCATAAAAGACCATAGTTAAAGAGAAATCATATTAAAATATGTCAGAAATTAAAATCTTTACTAACGAGAAAAAATGATGAATGTGCTAATTATATTAGCTGGTATCGTAATTAGAATATCCGATGTGTGTAGTCTTCGGTAAATCCGATATCCGAAGCAGTCAGCGCTTAAAAGATTAACTCCGCAGGAAGTGTCACATTTCACAGGGAGTTGTAAATTTCACCGGATTAACTGATAAAAGATCAGTTTTAAAATCCTTTTTAACTTATCTTCTATTTACGGAACTCAAGGCAATGTTTAAGTAACTTGAATAATTGGAAAATAAACAGTTTGCTTTTGTGCATTTTGTTAACTAGTTATGCACTCTCAAATCCAACATAAATGCGCTCGCAAAAATTGCTGCGAATGGTAAATTCAATAATATGTCGAAGTATTATATTTAAAAAAAAATTGGTCATACTTTTGGCTATTTTATGACCGACACTGTACAAAATAATAAATAAATAAATAAATAAATAAATAAATAAATAAATAAATGAATGAATTAATTAATTAATTAATTAATTAATTGAGGGGAAAAAAGAAAACTGCGAATAGTGAATAATTTTTACTGAATTACATGAAAAAAGTTAGAGATTTCTTTGGAATCATGTCAAACTAAAAAATTAACAATGGTGATCACAAGTGTTATAATGGGGATCTCCTAAACGTGTTCCATATGGTTCCGCAAAAATTTGATTAGAAGCATAGATCTCGTGGCAATTGATGTGATCAATTGTGTTGACTTTTCATACACCAAGCACTCTTTTGAATTAAGAAATGAAAGTCACTAGACCTTGTCTAGTGTCATGACAAGCATCAATCAAAAATGAAGCGAAACTAATCGCGTTCCACAAGTTAGTTCTTACAACTTAACGTTCGGCAACTCGATATAATGTAGAACTTGAACTTGACGTAAAAATGAAGCATTTCAATATATGCCCCTACAATCCGCTTTATAAACTAGTCTTCATGTATTGAGCAAATTAAAAGTATGCATTAAAACCAGTCAGCTGTTCAGATTATTTCAATGCGATAATTCCACAACTTAGTAAATTGCAAAAATGAAAATGTAGATGTGAATAGTTTTATTGCTGATCAGCCAATAACCGTGAACACTTTAAAATAATGCATCGCCCGACTACACGCTGTACAAAAGTGTATCAACTCAAACAATTCTGACATTATTTTTTCCGAGGTTGAAATTTTCACGCTTTTTATTTCGCAAATCGAATCCGATCGCGAAATAGCAAGAAATTTAGAATACTGCTAAAATGTCCCTGTATAGGGTAATATTGACTAAAAAAATTCACAGCAGGATTATGCTTCTATAGAAGCTTTAAGAACGTGTTCATGAGTTTGGTTTTTATAAAATCAGAATTTGACCTTGAATTAAGCAAAATACGAATATCGATTTCAAAACCAGAGATTGGTGTAATTGTCATGCATATATTTAAAGCCAATTTGCTCATTAATGACCCAATAGGTTATTAAAAATTATATAATTAGTAATTGCACAATTGTGTCGTAAAACAAAGAATATTTTCAAATTTGAAAAAATAAAAATGAATTGATTTATGCTTAGATTTTTTTTCCAGTTTGATCATATTTAATGAATAAGCATCATGCAGAATGCGTGTAAATCCTCAAGAATGTGTTAAATCAAACTATTAATCGATAAAGAAAATAATTATTCAATTAAATTTATTGCGCCATTAATATTAATTGCATATAAAAGATAAGACAGTACACAAGCCAATTTTTTCATTATTTATTTATTTATTTATTTATTTTGAATAATAAATAAATGAATAAATATATAAATAAATAAATAAATAACTTAATGTTACTATATTATGACCTCATTTCGAGTTGGTATTTAAATTGGTACGAAAACATACTTGTATGTAAATCCTGGTTACCTTCATGTACAGAAACAAAGCTGACGTACGTAATGGATTAACATCCCCCCCCCTCCCGAGAATTAACTTGTTTATTTTTGTACTAGACGCAATTTAAAACAGGATCATCAGTATTTAACATAAGGTTGTTTTTTCTTTGGTCTTTATAGATACACTGAACTACGGATTTTTAATCTTTTACTTTCTTTAATCTTTTTTTAAAAAAAAACTACCGTGATTTCTGTGCTGAAAATGAAAATCAATTAATCAATTCACTGAATATGTAAAACCAATGTTCAAGTTAACTCTGTTGGCTTTTAATTGAACAACCAATTTGACTTGGAGTTTTTATCAGTGAAATTTTTGAAAGTGCTATTCGTTTGATATTATTATTATAATTATTTATTTATTTATTTATTAATTTTTTATTATTATTATTTATTTATTTTGTATCTTCTTTACAATTGGCCATAAGATCACTTCAAAGTTATATGTAACTATGGTATTGCGACAACGCGCAATAATGTAAATCGGGTTGCACCTTATTATGATTGTTTAATCTAAACGCATGTTCATATGGTGCGTTATTGTGTCAAAGTGTTTCTGACCTGACTCTTACACACCCAGTTCTTTGTCTGTGACAGGTTAGTATCCAACATGAACACCTACCAAACAGTAGGAGGGCATGTAGGTGTTCATGTTAGATACCAACTTCGACAAGCTTCAATGATCCCTGAAGAACAAGGGAATTGTTCAACCATTACTTATCCCGAAGAAGTTCGAGAGAGAGAGAGAGAGAGAGAGAGAGAGAGAGAGAGAGAGAGAGAGAGAGCAACGATTAAATAACGCATATAACGCTTCACAGTTTTAATCTTTTCATCAAAATGATTAATTATTGGAAATCTGATTTGCAACATTTTTCGACCTAGCACTACTGATTTGGAATTGTATCCGAAATGATTGTCTAGTGCTGTTAAATATAATTCGGGTATATGAGTGATCAATATGTAAACCAAACCTTACCATCGCTGGTTTTATGGGAGATGTTCATCTAGTTGGTCGTGATAAAATTTGAATGTTAATGAAAATATTTACACAGAAACAGTAATAAAAGGTAATATATTACCTTTCGAATGGTTTCGAACAGCAGTAACCTCAAATGGTCCTTCAGGGCCTCATCTATAATAGTCGATAAATCAACTGCCTTCTCTCAAATGTTTAAAATGTCTGTAAATGTGTTTTGGGTGATGAAAATATTGTCAATTTCTTTCGATTTCTAATACCACGTAATACCAAGGTCTAGAGCCTGATTTAGTACTGTATCGAAATCATATTCGGTGTTTGTTATGTTATATTTTGTGTGCGTATACCCCAAATCGTGCATATTGAAAACTTCTCACGTTAATTGATTTACAATATATGAAATAAATGAGTATGTAATCATGCGATGTGTAAGTCGGATATTAACTTCGTTGATCGGTGTTCATGTATTTTAAAAAAAAAAAACCGCAACACTTCCACGAGGACAGGTTTTCTTTAATACACGAACACCTTAAACTCGGTTAATATCCTATACTTACCACTATACAAAGTGACCATTAGAATGCTAGTACACTTGACAGCAGTGTAGCAGAGAAACAAGACAGATCAATAAATCCATTATACTAATACCAAGACAACGTAGATGCAAGAAAAATCTCTTTCTTAATTACGGTCGACCGTGATCGAACCCATAGTGGTGCAATCTGATGACGAGTGCAGGTGGTGCACTTCCCTGTTTAATCAAGTACAATCAAGTATACAACGAATGCTAATCTCAATCTCAATCTACCAACCAGGAAGAAATTATTGAGCGCATCTAGTAAGTCAGATTTCCGAAATATAATTTAATTCAATTTTTAATTTAATTTCAATTATAATTAAATTTGCTTTGCTTTTCAAAGGTCTTTTTTTTCAGGTATTCCGGTTTTCCCTGTCATCGCAGAACTGGCTAACTAATATGTTGTCGGATCAAACATAGAATTAAAGAAATGTAGCAGGGGCGAGGTTGGATTTGTTCTTTTTATACCGAAAACTGTATTAGTTTTGATAAAATAAAGTTGTTTTTGAAAATCAGAAAGCAATAATTAGGCAATTACGGTCAAAATTCATCTTTGCATAATCCAAATAATGTTTGCGTCGTTGGTTATCAGAATACAACTGTCATATACCAATTTTTGAAAGTATTGAATTATAAAATTTAAAAAAAAATGGTATATGTCACAACCGACAATAGTTATCTCAGCATGCACTGCATTTTTCAAAGATGTGAACACAAGATGTGCAAAAAAATTTACAACTGCGGAAGAAAACTTAATAAGTATATTACACTCGAGACCATTCTTTAAATGAATAAAGACGGATTTTTATTTCAATTTTATTTTTAAAAAACAAAAAAAAAATCAATAAAATGAAAAAATAAAAATAAAAAATAAACAAAAGAAAAAAAAACTTTTTTGATTTTTTAAATATGCAATTTACATTCGTATCCATTTAGTTAAAAATTGAAATATTATTTCCCTTTATTTGAATTTAGAAAAATTAGCTTTATTGTCATGTGCTGATTTTGAATGCATTATTTTAATAGAAATTCAAAATCAGCACATGACATTATTATTAATATTCTTAATATCAGTTAATCTTAAATAAACGTCAAAAATAACAGCCAGTGTTTCCAAAATTAACGTCAAACTTTAAAATAAAAATATTTGGGTATAAGTTCAGATTTCGATCGGATTTGCCTAACGACCTGTTAATATGAATTAAAGGGATAATCCGCCGGATTAAGCAATACGTTTCTCTACTATAAACTTTGCTGTCGTCTGTTGCCATTGAAAAGAAATGTTTCGGATATACACACGTTTCGTTTATGTGATGTTCAAGTTTCGAGTGATAAATTGATGTCCTAAGTGATAAACCGGAAATGTACTTTCATTTTTGATACATTTGGAGATATGGTATGCCGGATGTGAAATCTTATTTCGTGATTTGCAGGTATTGTGTGATATATTGGTTGTTTTAATTCATATAAGCGACCTTATTTCATAACAATAACGGGCACACGTATATATATATGTGTGTGTGTGTGTGTGTGTGTGTGTGTGTGTGTGTGTGTGTGAATTTTAAAGTTTAGTTACTTGGTATTTCCATATACCATTTTTGAATGTATTTTATGATTGAATTTAAAAAACAAGAATAAGACAGTATCAAGGAGAAATATTGCTGATATGATGATATGATCGTTGTTCAGGTGCATTTAGGTCATCGACAGTTTGTCTTACCGGTAGTTTATTCCACAAAAACATAATACTCACAATTTCACTTCTTGTTTAATTGAAAAGGTAGATACTTACCTATGGTTTGTTATTCAGAGATGTATCGTTTTTACGTCCCAACAGCAATACTTTTAACTATTATCGACCTGACACATTTGTTTAATCTAAACATAAGTTTTTGAGGTGCTTGAATCTATGATAATGTCTCTGGATTGCTTCTGTCATATACCACTTTTTGAATTAATCACAAAAATACATATAAAAATAGTATATGACAATATTGTCATATACCACTTTTTGAATGTATTTTTATGATTAAATTCAAAAAGTGGTATATGACACTTCTAACAAAGACACGTTTTTATGTCGATGTACTAGTAAATATCTCTCTCTCTCTCTCTCTCTCTCTCTCTCCTCTCTCTCTCTCTCTCTCTCTCTCTCATGAAAATGTGATCTTAAAAAGGGTTCATTCCCTTTATGATAAAAAATATTAAAAATATTAATCAATTGTGTCACCTAAATGAACGACTTTCTTGACGGTTTATATAAAATATTTTGACGCCTTTTTGTACTTTTTTATTACAAGTAACAGAATTTCAGATGAAGATGTCAAAAAAAAATTATCAATTCATTAAAATTGTAAAGAATTATTTTTTCATTGTAAGTTTACTCTCTAACACAAGCAAAATTTTTTTTCTATCGGCTGTTCTACACGTATAATTCTAATTTGGGAAGTTACTTAAGCTATCAGGCGTAAATGTGCGCTTTAGACAGCTCGGCTACCCCGAAGCCCAACTATAACATTCAAGTAATATAACAAACGTTAATTCAAACATACTAATTCTATAGTTAATTTTTCTGTCAAGATCATTCACTTGAATTATTATTAAGTTGATTATAATCCCGATTTGATATTTAAAACTCTTGAGATTTGTCCAATAATTATATCAAGGATAACTATAAAAGTAATTAAGACGGGGTCAAAAAGTAAAGTCAATGAATTTTCAATTGTTAATTTTAAATTAATATTATTATTTTTATCTTTTGTGTAAAGAATAAAATATCATTGGATGTATTTATTCAATATTTGATGTTATGATGTCAAATATTGTAAGAGAAATACATGTGTGTATTACCATCAATTTAAAGTTGACACAGCATATTATAGTAATTTTATTTTTCACACAAGACTTTAATTTTTTAAGTTCATATGACCTAAATTAAATTTGGCGACGTTCATATAACAGTGTTGACATCGTTGATTAAAAGCGAAATTTTGCTGTAGGTCCGTTTTTTTTCCGCGACAAATTTTTTCCCTCTTCAATACTTATTTGCGAGACCTGAATTCGCGTTTTTAATATGGAGTTTAACCGTAGGTAAAATGGATGTTACATTATCAGTTGACAAATACTATTTTGATACTAAATTCCGTATGCTTTATTTTGCAAAAAAAAGTTTAAATTAAACACAAATAATACGTTCTCGTGAGTCAAAACGGATTTTCAGTATTTGTCTCACAGAATTAACTATAAAATACACTCTCGTGACCCCAGTCGATCACAAATGAAAAAGTGTTCCCCTTGTTACATGCTGGGTAAGAGTATAATGGACCGAGCAGTGGTAAGGGGCTTTCGTAACCCTTATCAGTAGTTTTTTTTCGTATGTCACTAACGGGCTTCCATACAATGCATTTTGTTATGAAAGCATTTTGAACATAAAACTTTGATACATTTGAATGTTAGGCAACACTTATTACTTCCTATTTACGTTATTGACAAAACGTTGGACTTTGTTGTCGCTGTATGTTTTTCGCTTTCGATCGAGATGACACTAATGGGCTTCCATGTTTTTGGTGTACTGGTATGCCCCTGTTTTTCTAGACTTAATAATTCATCTTTATGTTATGTAATTCACATTTTCTGTAATTCACGGCGCATTCCAGTATTTATAACTGATAATTAAATTTATTTTTGACATAAAAGGTTGTTCATACGCAAGTATCGAGTTGTAATTGGCCATTTCTACAGATGTTTTATTACCAAACATACCATCATGGTATGTTATGTGTATATAGTGTATATTATTATTACTTCATTACTTTGAGCATTAATACTCATCAGTATATAAACATATAAATCATGTAAACAGTGGTACAACATGTACTAAGTATCTAACAGTATACTAGTATGTAATATATCATATGTAGTATATCATATCAATGAGAATAGTACAACAATATTATTAAGATTGTTGGTTAGAACAGAGTATAAAAGACTTTCTTAAGAAAGTACCAAGATTGCAGAGTTCTTTGATATTGTTAGCACTTAATAACTGTATTAAGTTAAACATACTCGGCTTTTTCCAGTGAAAAGGTTTTATATATTTCACCCTAAATAATTTGTATAAAGGGCACTGTAAAATTAAATGATATCCATCCTCTATACAATTTTTACAATAAAAACAAAACCTGTTATGCTTACCAACTTCCATACACTTTTTAAGGGGATTCCCTTAGGTAAAATTGAATCCCTTTATGTATCACCACCATGTTTTAAGCCAACAATAATATACTTCAATACATAACTCAGCATTTGGAACCATCATTTGCGAGACTCCATACTTCTATTAATTTACCGCCTCGCTGGTTCAGTGAAAGAGCATCAGTCTCAAGTGCGGGGAGTCGCAGGTTCGAACAATAGACTTTTAAATTGGAAACAATGCTTCTTCGTCTGGCGCTTGGCAAGAACAGAGTATCGTTAAATAACAACCAACAATTATTCATACTACTAAAAATATCATAATTATTTAGGTCAAGTACATAATTATTAATTATGATGTTCTGTCATTTTGATAAATACTTGCCGCTTATATGGAGAGTGGGGTTGAGAAATTGTGTTTACCGCCCCCGTCAAGATTCTTACACTGTACCGAGCCGATCATTTCAGGGATGGTGGAGAAAACCGGAGTACCTGGAGAAAACGCCAAACTTTCAAACTTGCTCACATTCGGACCTGTTCGAGTGGAATTCGAACCTTAGCGCTCTTATCCGTTAATCTTTAGAATATTCCGCCACCGAGGCACTCACTTGTAAAGTTTCATAGCCCCATGGGGTTGAAATTGTTGAAATTTTAATTGACATTAATGGGCTTTCACGCGAATTTTTTAGCTTTAAATTTGATTTTTCTTTAAATTTTAATAATCGCACATATCCAAATGTTATGTAATTTAAATATAGAAAATGACTATTTTTCAGTCCGATTATTATATCAATCTGATATTTAATACGATAATTATATATTTTTTCTCTTATATTTACAGAATTTTGGGAGGCCAAAATTTGAAATTAAATTAATAAAAGACCATAGTTAAAGAGAAATCATATAAAATATGTCAGAAATTAAAATTATACTTACGAGAAAAAATGAAGAATGTGCTAATTATATTAGCTGGTATCGTAGTTAGAATATCCGATGTGTGTAGTCTTCGGTAAATCCGATATCCGAAGGTGTCAGCGCTTAAAAGATTAACTCCGCAGGAAGTGTCACATTTCACGGGGAGTTATAAATTTCACCGGATTAACTGATTTTCATTTATGTAAGATCGTTACGTTTGAAATTCAAAAGGAACTAGATATTTAAAACAAGCAGAACCAGGAAAATTTATTTATTTATTTATTTATCTGTTAACAAAAGAGAAATTGATATGCAGTTTTGAAATACATACGCATGTATATAGATATTTTAAAAAGTGAAAAAGTAACAAAGAACACAGCTAGAATTTTTGGAACAGGAGAAAATTTATGTCTTCCATTGGTTCAGTTTTGGTCGAAAAAATATTTAGTTTCGCCAAAAAATAAAATTTGATATGTTTTATGGGATATAACAAGAACAAGTGGATATAAGTTTAAGCTAATATAAAAAAAGAAAACCGTAACAAGCATGAAATAGAAAGGAAACGGATATCGGAACAAGACTGTTTTCTTTATTTGTTTAAGTAAAAGATGGAAAAGTTATAAAAATATTGATGGGACAAACAGAAATGCATTGGAAGAATAAACATAATTATGAAACCCCATTGCGGAATACAGGATGTGAAAAAAAGGGGGCTTTTGACTTTCAATAATGATATCCCTGGTTGTTAAAAATTAGTTACGATAAATGGGGCTAAAAACGTAAAAAAAATCGAATACGAAATCTTCGTAACAAACTAAATGGTCGAAAATCAATTTTGAGTATAGAGGGTTTTAGTTTGAAATCTTGGATATCTGCTAAAACTGAAAAATCAATTTTTAGTGAAAGGCGTTTCAGTTTGTTAATCTGTTTATTTGGGAAATAAAAAAATATCACACAGACACAACGGTTTATTACATCGTTAACAACCGGTAATTAACTAAAGTTTATGACCAGGAGAAAGTGAAACTGTTATGCTAAAAGTTAACCAGGAAAGCGGATTTAGAATGTAACTTGAAATAATTCCGGATTTCTTTTTTAATGGCGTTAAATTTACGGCATACAAGATGGAAAAGAAGAATTGGTCAACGTTAAAGAATGCTAGGAAATTTACAAAGAAACCTAAGAAAAAAGGCGATAAGAAGGCAAGTATACTCTAAATATTTTTCTGTCGTTTAGTCTTATTTAAGAACTATTTATCTTTTTTCCATTTTCTTATTTCTTCTTTTATTAGCTGAAACAGTTCTTACCCGGCTGTAAAATTTAATTCATTCGTTCACTATCTCAATATTTACTCACTCACTCACTCACTCACTCACTCACTCGCTTACTCACTAGCTCGCTTACTCACTCACTCACTCACTCACTCCCGATTTTGCATATAAAAGTCTAACTAAAAAAGTAATTACGGTAATTTTAATTGAGTTTAAAACTTTGTTTGTATTTTCTTTTTACATATCAAAAATACCTATCATAAGTTCATTGCTTGAAACCTGTGCATGTTTTGGGCAAAGTAGTGTTATTTATCGGATTAGAATCGAAATGGATTTGCCTTTAAGATAAACAAATTCATTCATTGATTCATTTATACATTCATCCATTCATTCATTCGTTCGTTCGTTCTTTCGTTTATTCGCTTGTATGTTATTCATTCATTTGTTCCTTCGTTCTTACGTTCGTTCGTTCCCTTCTTCATCCATTCATTTATTTATTCGCCTGTTAGTTCGTTCGTTCTTCCTTCATTAACTTGTTCGTTCGTACGTTCGTATGTTTATTTATTCATTCATTCATTTGTTCGTTCCCTTATTCATTCGCTCAGTCATATTCGTTCTTCATTCATTCATTCGTTCGTATGTTCATTTATTTATTCATTTATTCGTTCGTTCATTCCCTTGTTCATCCATTAATTTATTCGTCTGTTCATTTATTCATTCATTCATTCGTTCATTCGTTCGTTTGTTCGTTCCTTTGTCATTCGTTCACTCGATTGTTCGTCTGTTCGTTCCTTTGTCTGTTCATTTCTTATTCCCTTATTCATTCATCCATTCATTCTTTCATATCTGCATCAAATACTTAAATACAAGTTATATCAGTCGTGTTTGTTTACCTAAAATGATATTTTTATTCAAAATTTATACTGGACAAAAAACCAATGATTTTTCGTATCATATACTTACATATTAAATAAATAGATCGCTTTACACAAAAATAAATCATGTAAAAACGTGATCAAATATTACAATATCTCATTTCAGCAAAATGGAAGCTCTTTGAAATCCGAGTGTATCGTGTCACTCTTGCATTAGCAAGAAAAAGTCTCGCTTACAATTTTCGTTTAAATAAGAAAACGTATTTGCCAAGGGGATAGAATGTGTGAGATGTAAATATTTATTAGCTGTAGGGTCGAACCCTGTCAACTACAGGTGTCCAGTTAAAACTTTTTGCATGTTGAACAGGTTGATTTTTAATAAATATTCTAGATTAGTTGGTTTAATGTTGTTTTACTTTACATCAGCATTATTGCAGGTATTAGTGACGATCACTCTTTTCCGTGTATCTCGATATTTAATCTTAGAGGTGGATCCAGGACTTAATAAAGGGGGCATAAAAACTGAGAGACGAAAGCTCGAACCTCAGTAGGGGGTCCGGGCATGATTCTCCGGAAAATGTTAATAAAAATGGCGCAAAATCCTGTATTCTGGTGTAATCTTGGCTGCATTTAAGAGGAAAATGTCTGAGTGTCGGGTTTTTTATTTATACGAAAAATGCTCAAAAATGTATCATCAGCGACATAAAGAAGCCGTATGCCAAATCCGTCACTGCCAGTCTGTGAGGTGCGTGAGTGTATGAGAGTTTCTGATCTGCATTACCCTAGTGTGTACTTTTTGCGATCGTTAGGGTGTTGGTACACTTGCCCGCATTGTCAAAGATAAACATCGCAGACCACTTTTTCAATATTACCGGTACTTGACGAAACAGTAAGGGCGTACGATAACGAAAACCCTTTCTAACTTGCGGTCGACCGGGGTTGAATCAAAAGCGGTGAGACGCTTTGAGTTTAAAGGCTAAAGCCTTGGCCACTCTACAACCGCGGCTTCTATTGTTTCAGAGCTTTTTAAATCAACGGGTCGCAAAAGAAAACAAGATTCTTATTCCAACGAACGAATTTACAAGAAATTATATAACTGAGGTTTGTAAAATGAAAGGAAGCCGCTAAATGGGACACAATTTGTCCCCCATGGTATACCGGACATGTTCAACAAATACAATGAGTTATATTTTATATTGATTTAAATACTGATCGAGTTCTTATAAGTTTGTCGAAGTTCTATCGGCAATGAGTTATTTTTCTCATGTAGGGATTATTTATTACATGCATATCGATTGAAAGGAGGGGGGGGGGGGGTAAGCACAGCATGGGGTTGTATCCTTACCAGAACTTTGAAAAGTTGATCATGAGTTGACAGAAGTTTTTTTTCAAGGCATAACGTATGTGTTGAGTGTAAATTACTTCTATTAATCAATATAAGACATTTCCAAGTGGGTATTACGGATTTGTTTTTAAGCCTTGGAATGACCTTAAAGGTGAAAAAAATAATTTTTACTTATACCAAAATAAGATCTACCAAGTACAGAATACCGAGAATTCCTAAGCGCCTGTAGAAAAACAATCGGCAAGTCAACTCAATCTTTCTCACACATGTAAAGGTTCGGTACTAGATTCTCAGAGGTGGTTAACAATGAACCAAACCGTTTGACGCAATCCGTCGTAGGGCCGTAGTGTCGAAGTGAAAGATGTGACGCTGTGGGTCGACCGCAAATGAGAAATTTTTTTCCTTGTTAAAGGCCCTTACTAGTTGGCTCAGTACCAGTTTAATGGACTGAGTTGCCTGTAATGTTTACCTGTGATCGAGTGTACTAAAAGCCACCATAAGTGCGCACCCGTAGAATGCAGATCTGAACACTTGCACACTTACGTACCACTTGAACGTGTGTTTGAATTTATCCTCGAAATTAAAAAATTGTCACGTCTCGAAAAAATGAAAAATTGTTGAGGTGACGTGAAACACCATTCGTCCATCAAAGCACCTGTGGTACATTTAAAGAGAGATAATCCAAGTACTTATTTTTTAGTACAATGAAATTTTGAAACTTCCTATCGGAAATTATTTTGTTCAATAAAATATAATTTTATTATCAGCTTATTTCTGATATAATTATTTTTTATCAGTATAATATTATTTTTAATTTTCTCTTATTGAATTTACATCTCTTTAATTTTTATGCAGTTATATTTTTGACATTTTCTAGCCTCGAACAGCTGAAATAACGCTGACACGGCTCCAAACAATATCTCACTTACTCACCACAATGAGAAAAACCCAATACTCTTTTTACGCATCTTTCAACTTCTTTAAAATTTACAATAAAATTTGTTAAATATATATTAAACATTTTAAACAATATCATGTAGTAATTACCCAATGTGCATCGATATTGTCAAATGTTCCAAAATTGTGGTTTATTTTGAAAACAATTTTTCTATTTTTTAAATAACTTACAAATCTACCTAATTGTTTCTTCCTCCTCAATTTAGAGTTACTCAATGCAATACGTGATTTTGTTTGAATACATATATGCATGTATATATATTGACATCCAATCCAAAAACATTGCACCAGTCTTCTTTATCATGATGAATCTTATTGAAAAAATGTTCGCTGTTCATAGCTATTGAATAAAATGAATAGAAAATATGTCATCACTAGTTTGACATATTTCGCTTTTTTCTTCGTAGATTTGAATTTTTAAGATTGTCAATTAATATAGATAATAATTTTGAATGGTTTTTTATTTTTTTCTAATAATAATATCAATCATTGTATTTGTATGTATTTATGAGACAGTTGTGTCAAAGTAATTGGGAGTGGAGTGGAGAAATGTTGTTTAACACCCTTATCAAGATTCTTTCACTTATTTCGAGGCTGTCAGATCTGGGTTGTAGGAGGAAACCGGAGTGCCTGGAGAAAACCTGCGACCTTTGGCAAGCGAACTGATATTTACTTTCTTACACTAGGATCTGACCCGAGTGGTATTTGAACCCAGACGATGAGAGGCGTTTTGATCCATAGCGCGCTGTAGACCACTCGGCCACCGAACCTCCCTCAAAGTAATTGGACTTCTTGAGAATCCTTGAATGAAAGTACGGATATAACAACACCGTTAGACATTTTTTATAACATCCGGTGTCCGTCGCATTATACGAAGCACAATAAAGAAGAGCAAGAACGAAATACAATCCGTTGATATAAACACAAAAATATTTTTGATATACATGTATCACGTAAACTCATGTCTTTTATAATTATGGTCTCTCTCTCTCTCTCTCTCTCTCTCTCTCTCTCTCTCTCTCTCTCTCTCTCTCTCTCTCTCTCTCTCCACGTCGTGTCCTAACTTTACCTTTGAATCAAGAGCTTATATGATATTGACAAGTAATTAATAGTAATCTGTTTATTAAAAAACTAATAATAACTAATTCAGCTTCAAAATGAAAAGCACTAACGGACATATATCGATTTTTTTTCATTTCGAAAGTGATTATTGTCTTCAAAAGCCCGTTTACATAATAAAATCATATAGTCATCAACTCCTAAATCAACGTAATTAATACCGTTATATGTTGCTCAATTTATTGACAAAATGTAAACAAATCTGAAACGTATAATTAAAAGAATCTATAGATACCTAGGCCGAAAAATCTGCCGTAAGCTATTTTAAAAAGTTTTTTTTTTAATTACATGTACTTTAAATACTTATGGGACATGTTTTAACATTTAATTTAAGTTTTTGTAAAGATTCGTGATTTAATAAGTATAAACTTGACAATGGCAAAAAGCAGGGACGTATATAGCTAGATAGTGTTATAAGTCCCTGCAAAAAGCAATCAATGGAACAAGAAACCACTACTAGACAAACAAACACACTCTACGGTAGCTCAGTTAGTAGAGTGCTCACTTCGTATGTGGGAGAACGGGTTTGAACTTCGGCCGGGTCTGACCCGAGACTTGAAAATTTGAAGGGACTGTTCTTTCGCCATGCACTCAGCATTTAGAAATGAAAGTCAAGGGATCTTTCGGATAAGACCTTATAAACTGATGTCCAGTGTCACGACAGGCGTGGCACGATAAAGAACCCTCCCTGTATATTGCCCTAATCACACCCCAAAGGTAAAAATTTCTGCCACTTCACCTATATCTGGTGACGTCTGGATATAATAGAAATATTCCTTAATGGGACTAAAACCCTATTAAATCAATCAAAATTACACTACTAGACAAACGCACATTGAGAGCACAATTACTTGACTTGGAACAAGCAGTGGCTATACGTACAAAGTGAGAGCCAGTGGTGTGGTTTATAAGTACTATTCGTAAACTCTCACTGCACTTATTTTAAAACTTATGGTTCTGAACAACCACATTAAAAGTACATGAGAATTGAAACAAATGCGAAATGGCAAAAAATTAACTGTTTTAAGCAGCATCAAAAGCTATTCTTGTGGTCAGTGGTTTTCTTAGAGCACCCCGGTATACTCTAACCATATCAAAACTGACTGCCTCAATATATCCTGATTTAAAAGAACCTTTAGTTTGATATCTATCTATCTATCTATCTATCTATCTATCTATCTATCTAGATTATGTAACTTATGTTATATTAGTTCTATTGGAGATGAATTTCATATTTTTAAAGAATTATTTTGATCGCTTAAGAAATAAATATATTGACAAAAATTCAAATTTGCATCCAAATACATTCGAAATGCTAAAACTGATGTATACGAAGAAATGTGCAAGTTGATAAATTATGAAAATTGAAAAATTTATGTTTGTTTATCAGGAAGGGTTAAAATGTTATAAATTAAAATAATAAGCCGTAATAAATAAATCAATTAATAAAAACGAAAAAAATAAATAAATAAATAAAATTTGAAAAAAAAAATAAAATCGTTTACAGGAGTATCTCGGCCTATTGTGTCTCAGTTTGTGATTGGATTATACTTGAAGTTACCTGCCTAAATTAAGCCTGTTATTTAATTCAATCCCCTTTCATAACGACCATAAGGATATTGTCACAAGTTTATTCTTCTCAAATATAAGATTTTTATGTAAAAATAACAATAATAAAAAGTCTTTTTACCATTGAAAATAATCTGACTCCAGGCCTTACGTCTGGTTAAATAATTAGAAAGGGGTCAGTTTTATGACCATTTGATGTTAACCGTGGCGTATTAAACATACTAGTATATCAATTGCTTGAATGTTGTTAGTGTTCAAATTAAAAAATATATATTTATTACTTTCATTCATTAGATATAATAATAGTAGTAGTATTTACCACCACCAACACCATCACTATCATCGACATCATCATCTTTATGAACTTTGGAAATAATCCTGATATTTGTGGAAAAGAAATAGGAACGTGTACAAAGCTCTTGTAAAGTTCCAAATTATTTAAAGAACAATGCAGTTTATTCTCTTGTCGAATGCACGTAACCAATCAAGATTATGCATTTCATTTCGCTGCATGAAGTACACGCAGTATAGTCAGTGGATAGGTGAGGAAAGTGTGAAACTCCCCAGTCAAGATTCTTTCACTCATATTGATCAGAGAGGTCAGTTCTCAGATAGTGAAGAAAATGTAGAACCCCGGAGAAAAAAGTTGACCAGCTGCAAGCTTAAGCAAACTCACAAACCTTTTTACAGAAAGACCAAAAATGTTTGGAACCTAGACAGTGACCAGGATTAGAATCTAGGCGACCAGAGGCACTTTGGTCCATATGCCGGAGCTTTAGACCACTCGGCCTTTAGGCCCGGTCAATAAATAGGATATAGAATCTCTCTCTCTCTCTCTCTCTCTCTCTCTCTCTCTCTCTCTCTCTCTCTCTCTCTCTCTCTCTCTCTCTGTTATTTTGAGTTAGAATAAGAAGTTTATGTTTAGAAATTTTCTATCTCAGAATATTACCTACATATATACTAGTATATAGATGTATCCTGTGCGCAATTTGTATTTCAATGTATTTATTGTAAGCTGTAAACATTGTAATGTTTTATGCTGAATAAAGATATTGAATTGTAAATCCGCGATCTAAGACACTGGGTTACTGGATTAGGATTAAACATTTCAAAACAAAAACTTGTAACAAACTTGAACAATGAAAGCAAATTAGTGAAAGTTAATTAATCAATGCAATCTAATGGACACAGTATTACACGTCACGCTTAGAGGAAAACCGCCATAAGTGACGTGTATTATGCCATCTATTGAAGTCACAATAACTTATATCAATAATTGTAATTTAGTAGAGATTAAATTGGCTTTTTATACGTAAATTGTTATTGGTTGCCATGATAAACAATACGAAACTATGCATAATCCTCTTCCTAACGTTAAATACCCATGATTTCTGTTTTTGTTTGTTTTGTGTTTTTTTTAATTCAATTGTTTCCGAGATTTTAAGATACCAAGGAAGGATTTTAGACATAGAACTCCCATTACTGGCTTCGAATATCTACCGTTAATTTTTCCGTTGTAGAGATTTTTACCTAAAAACCATCCGTATTAGTGGGTTTATTATTATTATTATTATTATTATTATTATTATTATTATTATTATTATTATTATGTAAGAACAGTTCGATTTTTCAAAATTTGTGTGGATTTACCTAGTTGATATATATCAAAAATGGGAAAAAACAAGAACTTTTTTGAGGATATTTTATTGAAAATGAGGATTTCTAAAATATAAGTTCCATCTATTATAATAGTTATATAATGGAATATTAACTTTTTTTTATTTTCGTGGTGTAAGTGAAAAATGTAAATATTGAAAAAAATCACATGCTTTGAAATTCAAGTGACGTTTTAGATTGAGGAATACGTGTTATTGGTAAAAATGTGAAAACGCAAAAATTTGTAGGAATATTTGAAATTGGGAAAATATTCTGCAACAATGCATTACGAAAAAGGACGACGTTTTTCATGCGACGTTTTTTCAAATTCTGTCAGTGAAAAAAATCGCCGATATTCTAGTGGACATATGCAAGGTATCGAGCAATGCAATAGCAAAGAATCAACCGGAGAAATCGCTAGGAAAACATCTTTTTCCTTGGAGACAAATCCGAAAATATCTACCGGAAACAAACGGCGACAAACCAGTGTTAAAAATAATAAATATATCGGTACTATAAAGGTAAAATATATATTTTTTATGTCAATGAATTTGCTATTCAACAATTACTTAAGTGTTTTTTGTAGAGGGAATGGATTGGGTAAAAGTGTTTAGCGTATGGTTATAGTGTTTAGCGTTTGGTAATAGTGTTTACCGCATGGCTAGTAGTGTTTAACGCATGGATAGTAATGTTTAACGCATGGTAATAATGCTTAACGCATGGATGGTAGTGTTTAATGCATGGTAATAATGGTTTAACGTATGGTAATAGCGTTTAGCGTATGGTTATAATGATAAACGCAGGATAGTAATGTTTAACGCATGGATAGTAGTGTTTAATGCATGGATAGTAGTGTTTAACGCATGGATAGTAGTGTTTAATCCATGGTAATAATGCTTAACGTATGGTAATAATGTTGAACGCCCCAGTCAAAATTCTTTCACTTATATCGAGGCCTTCGGTTTTGAGATAGTGAAGGAAACCGGAGTACCCAGAGAAAACCACCGACCTTTGAAAAGCAAACTGACAAACTTTCTCACACTAGGATCTCCCAAAGCGAGATTCAAACCCTAGGCGATGAGAGGAACTGTGATCCGTAAGCCCGCTCTTTTAACTACTCGATCACCTTGTCCCCCCCCTCCTTTTTATATTTTCTATAAGCTTTAGTGTATTATTGTCATAAATAGGAGGTATTATGGTATACAAACATCCGTCCGTCTGTCTATCTGTCTTTCTGTTCAACAGTGGTCCAAATGTCGTAAATCAGAGTTTCTTGAAAATGCCTGCCGTCAATTACTTAATTTACCACCGGCATTCAGTTGTTTTGATAACCTCGCGATCTGTATGATTTTTTATTAAATTTTGAAATTCTGTTCTATTGTTGTATAAAATGCGTACAGTTATGGACTCGGTTTGAAAAAAAAAATCGCTTGATAATGGGTAACTTGTCGCGTAATAACGCGTAACATCTCACGTAATTACACGTGACTTTCGTGAATTAACGCGTAACTTTCACGAAATAACGTATAACTTTCCCGTAATAACGCCTAACGTTCTATAAAGGTAACTTATTTTTTTTATCAGTTCTTTGTTTTGTCCTTTATTGACATGTTTAAAATTAAAAATAAGATCGTTTGCTTGTGCAATCAAGTTGACAATATATTTGCTTAGCAAGTCTACATCTGAAAAAGTGCTCTCTAATTGTCGACATAAAATATCCATTTCTAACAAGTCGTCACAATCATCTACAAGTAAACATTATTTGACAAGTGAACATAAAATCCGACGAGGCGCTAAACATTTGAGAGGTCGACAAGTGATAGCAGAAAAAATACTGTCATACTGGAATTTAAAAAAAAACGCTCAACTCATGCCGATAGCTCAGTATCACAATAGTGGTTGCTGTCGGATATACCGTGTATTATGTCATGATTTACTGAATTCTGCCTAGTTTTATTCTGGAATAGAAACTTATATACATATAGATATATATCGTGTTGAATAACGTCCATATCATAGACAGATCAAAACTCCGTAGTTTGTGAGCAGGGTCAATATTCAACAGGGTCAATTTTCAACGAAATGAGATCATAATTTGTCGAGAAAAAAAATTATCCACCTGTTGAAAAATGACCTTGGGCATAAATTTCACGAATTTTGGTCTCAATTTTCAACGTTGAAAAAGCACCCCCGGACGTCGAAAAAGCACCCCCGGTTCAATATTCAACGTTGAAAAATGACAATGTCAATTTTCAACCCGGATCAGAATACTTCGTTACACCGTGCTTGATAGGTGGCCGGGTAGCTTAGGCGGAAGGTCGTCCCGCTGATGTTGGGATTGTCCCGTGTTCGAGTTCCGGTTTGGCCGCTGCATTGTTTCCCTTTCCTGTTGCATCATTATTATTATTATTATTATTATTATTATTATTATTATTATTATTATTATTATTATTATTATTATTATTTATCATTATTATTATTATTATTATTATTATTATTATTATTATTATTATTATTATTATTATTATGTTCTCTCACAATTTTCATATCCAAAACATTCCATTCAAATATGGTTTCTCCTAGAGACGCACCTATCCTACGCGGCGGGGGGAGGGTGGTAGTCATGCACATAAAAATACTAATTAAAATTCATTCTATCTAAACTACAATTAGGCGTATATTGTGTTTTGATATTAGCTCAGCTGATATTTATTTTGACAAATCTCAAGATTTTTCAACACAAAACAATTCCGTTCTAGTGAGTACTGTTTGAGAACGATGAGTGAGTGATTTTTTATTACAATATATAATTATTTTCTCATCTCAAACGATTCATTGTAATCAAATATCCTTACGCATTGAAAGAACATATGAACAGTTGGCTATAACATATAAGCAAGAGTTAATTGAGGGTAGGGGTAGGGTGGGTTGGAGGATTGATTGAATGATTGTTTGATTGATTTATTGAGTTGATATTCATCGCTGAAACTTCTCTGCAGTTAAAATAAGTAGGTTCCTGTGACTTACATTTCGACTTCAGTTTAATGTGAAGATTTAAAACTACATTAAGTTTTTTCAATTTTCTGCATTTTTTTTTTTTATTTATTTATTATTTTTTTTATTTTCTAAAAATATATTTTTTTAAAAATAGTTATCCTCTAACGACCCGTGAGATTCATTTTCTAAAATATCATTTCTTTTAGCTGTTAATAAATGGAACCAATAAACGGAATCCTCTGACCGGTTGGTCAATGTGAGCTTGGAGCATGCGCACGGATGTACCGAAAACCATGAATCGAAGGTGAAACGTGACAAATTGCATTAATTTTCCTTAATCAATATCAAGATGTAATATAAATGGTGTTATGTATTCCTTTACTAAGTCACAAATGACAAATTCAACGAAGTTCTGTGTTTAATTTATCGTATTTCACCGTTTTGAAAGTTAAGTTCAAATGATCCGGGTTTTGATGACGTAACCATGGTCTAATATTAGATCCCAAATGCTGCATCTCGCTGGGAAATTACTGTAATTTCTGTATTTATTCGAGCTTTTATCATTGAACCAAATGTAACATTGTTCATTAGGAACATCATTAATTAGATGAGCACAGTTTTAATTTTTTCTTTGGACAACTTAATGCAGCTTTAAAAGTCAGTCATTCCTTATCCCGAGTGTCTTGTAAAGCAGAAGAGCAGGAGGTCGTGGGTTATGAAACTGGCCATGTTATACTTGAGACTTCAAAGTTTGAGGCCTACTGCTTTTCTCGCTTTCGGTACTTGGCATTAAGAAGACAACGTATCGACTGGTTCATCAAGTGTCAATAAAATGTGACGTGGTAGTTGTTTATCAGTCACTCAATCCAGATTTGAACCAAACTCCCGCTTTTACAGATCGAGCATCCAATAACTACCCAAGCTGCTGTATTTTGTAAATGTACGAGTTAAAAGATTCCTACCTCGAAGGCCAGAGTGGTTTTGCGGATGTCAATACATTAGACAACGATACCTTAGAAACAGTGACCTCATTTAACAGGTGGTCGTCTCTATTGAAGCTTTTACTGTACAGACAGGTGGTCTTTTTAGAGGTGTCGTTGTAGCAGGTTTTAATTTTGTTCTTATAGAGATGGTCGCTATGACTAGGTAGTACTGTATAGCCAGGTGTCAGAGGTGATCGTCATCACGACTTTTACTGTACAGACAGATGTATTTTTGATAACGGTGGTCATATAAGTATGTGTTACTTTATATATAAGTTGTTTTATAAAGGTCGTCACTAAACAGGTGGTCATTTTAGAGTTGGATCGCTATAACGGGTTTTACTTTAAGCATGGGTAGTTCATTTTATAGAAGACAACACCATATATTTACTTTTCAGAATTTGTCATTAAAAAGGTGGTCGCAATAACAGTTATTGTATAGTCAAGCGGTCTTTTTATATAGGTGGTCGCCATAGTTACAGTATACTTTATAGAAGTTATTTTCTTGTTGTTGTAGGAGGTTTTGTATAAACAGGTGCTCTTTTTAATGAGTTAGTGGCTTATAACAGGTTTTACCTCAAACACAGGTAGTTCTTTTTAGAATTTGTCTTTTAATAGCTGGTTGCTATGATAGGTTTTATTGCATATTCAAGCGGTCTTTTTATAGAGATGGTCGCAATAGCAAGGTTTCTTGTATGATCAGACGGTTTTCTTTTGAAGGTATTAGCTATAACAGGTTTTACTGGAAAGTCAGGTGACCCTTTATAGAGGTGGACGCTATAACAGGTTGTTCTGTATAGACAGTTAGTATCTTTAGAGGTGGTCACTATAGCAGGTTAGCCGAATAGACAGGTGGTCTTTATATAGAGATGGTCATCATATCGGGTTCTACTGTATAAGGTGTTCATGTTTTAATATAGTTTCGTATTATTATTAGTAGTAGCAGTAATATTTATTTATTTATTTATTTATTTATTTATTTATTTATTTATTTATTTATTTTTTTTTTTTTTATTTATTTTATTTTATTCCCACTTTTTCATACATACCTTTCTTTCATACGCACTTCTTTTATTTATATTTTCTAGTTATTTTTATTTCATATAATAGATGTAGTCATATTTTTTCACCTTCATTTTACACATGACTTGCCTTGAATGCACCCGTTATAGAAATAAAAAATTTGATATGAAATTTATAAAAAACAGGAAACAATTTTAAAAAATTATCTAATTATATGTTAATTTTATCTTATTTTGACGATTGTAGATATAAAATTTTTTGAGATTATATCATGTTCCGTTTCATGTCTTTTCTTTAATCATATGATTATATGATTATATATAAAATAATTTGTTCACTTTCAAAAGGAGGAATTTTTTATAGAAATTTTATAACACCTTAAATTGAGATAGACTTTAAAAGACTTAACCATATATATATATATAACATATGTTTATACATGTATGTATTTAAACCATTGAAATGTACATCTCCTTATATTATTTCTGCTTGGTGGGTACATATATTTAACAACATATCATCAGGCACTTCACTTAAAACCTAGTTATATCCAGTAGATAGACAGAATGAAATTTTCAATTAAGTCACATATTGAAATTTTGTTAAAATATACCTAACACCTCTACCTAACATAATGGTTTTGCCGCTATCGACTTTTCAGCCTTTTAACACTAATTTGTTGACAGTTATATTCAATAGTCAAGTATAATTCTGTACTTTTGACGTTTATTTAATGGAAAACTGGGTTTTATGTTTAAAAGTTCAATTAAATTTTTTAATAAGTTCGGAATAATCAAGGCTTTAGACCATAATGTCAATAATGGTGTTTGTTTATTAT